>JBBPTW010000247.1:0-20132 GCA_038094575.1 Phylloporus cf. nigrescens | reverse complement strand
CCTCAAACCTATAGAACATCTGTGGTTTCTACTCAAAAGAAGGCTAGTAGGGTATTCAGAGCCACCAAAGGGAATTATAGAACTTTGGGAGTATGTGCAGGTAGAGTGGGAGAAGATTGGAGTGGAGGAGTATCAGAAGTTGATTGAAAGTATGTCTAAAAGGGTTGAAGAGGTAATCAAGACAAATAGAGGATACATCTCCTACTAGTCTTTGATAGCTTATATTCAGCAACAAAACTGTTGCAATGAGTAGCTGTCATCAATTGTTGAATATTTCGTTACTGAGAAAGATTTACATAATCAATGTATATACTTTTGGAAAGCCCTTTATCATGGCTTTCTAATGATATCTAGGTTTGAGGGTCCAGCATCAATGTACCATGAGATATTAACCAATCTTTACAACTATGGCTAATATTGCAACGGTTTTGTTGCTCAGTGTAGAGCATTGATGAAATACCTAGGACACTGCCATTCTATGTTTGAATTGGACTCTATCATTGGGTTTCTGTAGCTATATCATTAACTATGGCTGTAGCCTCTAATAGGACCCGGTGGTTACTATGATAGCAAACAATCTAGCTCAGCTGTGTATCTGTCTCTTGTCCTTTCACCATGACTTTCTCTACCACAGGAGCACAAATGGTAACTGTAGGGTCCAAAGTGAAAGAGTGATGCCATGTGAAGGCCACGCATTTGCCTGCAGGAGAAATGAGGCCATCTATCCTCAGCCTTGTTACTTTGACCTAGCGCACAGAAGAAACACTAGCCTATCATCCATATGACCCTCACATCCTCACAAACACCCTGGCAAGTTGTTCATCCCATCAGTTGCTGGTTGGAATAGCTGACTTAACCTGTCCAGGCCTCCACTAGAGGGTCATACATTAGCTGACCTCACAGACCATATTGTTCAAGAGTCTGCCATTCAGATTGCTGGTGGCATGTTTGGTGATGTTTACAAGTGCAGGTGCAGAAACACATTGGGATCTTCCTCACTGGTATGACATTCTGCTTCTGTTACACTTGGCCTTGGGTAAGGATGAGTGCAGCCTTTGTAGGAGTTCCTGAGTCAAAGGGTTGAAGTGGGTATGCATACTGTGGTAGCACAAAGACCAATAGAGATTCTAATGGTTGGCCAGAGGTTCAAGGGAGCATCCACTCAAGTGTAGGACAGAGACATGCAAAGAGGACCCAGAGGTCAATCAAGGGTTCAGAGGGTTCAAGGGATGTCCAGAGGATGTTCAAGGGGTTTCAAGGATACGATGTATTCCAGGGGATGGAGATACAAAGGAGCTCTAGTTTGGAAATACAAGATATGAGGCAAAGGTTTATATACCTAGGCTATGGAAAGTCATAGAAGGATACTGGTAAGCATAGAAGGGTGAGGGCAGGTAATTGATGATGAAGCAAATGGAATATGATAGAACGTTATGGAAGGATGGTGAGTCATCGATGAAAAGAAATAGAGTCCAATTGGATGTGTTGTTATAGTAATCAGGAGAAAGAGTGGTAAGAGAAAAGGGTGAGTCATAACATTACTCCCTTAGTACATTGAGTTTATGATGAAGACCATCTAAAATTGGGAGTAGGAGGGGCCTGGGGAGCCAGTCATGTTGGCTTTGGCAGTCTCGTCAAACTGTTCCTCATAGGGGGAGTGGGAGTGGCAAGGGGAGGCGCTGTGATGAGCAGGGGGCTGGGGGTGTTGTTGGCTACTGGTGGAGATGTGAGCAGAACAAGAGGAGCGATGAGAGGAAGAGGAGGTGGAAGGAAAGGGAGGAGCAGGTTGGCAACAAAGAGGGCAGCAGTTTTAAGGGTATCCAGGGGTGGTCCTAAGACAGGAGGGGCACATATAGTAGGTGCAGTCCACTCTTTGATGGCCAAGGTGGTGGCAGTGAAAGCAGGACTCATGGTAGTAAGGGTAAGATGGGTTAATAGGATAAAACCCTTCCTGTCCAGTCCAGTATGCCTCGGTTCATTGCCAGGCAGCATCTTCAGCTGTGGAGGGGGGTGTGGAGGAGGCTTTGGGGGTGAGGACACGAGGTGGGGGTACGTGGAGGATGAGGGCATTGTCCATCTCTCGCTGGTAGCACTGCAAGTTGTCTAGGAATTCTCACATTCCAAGTTGGAATAGGACAAGGTGGAGGTATCCTTTGGTAATGTTGTAGATGGATTCCATGTGGTAGGATGTGGGGGAGGTAGTGGTCCTCTGCCTCAACTCTTGGGTAAGCACGAGGAGGTGTTTGTTCTGTAGGTAGGCGAGATATGAGACATAGAGGAGGGAGCCCATGCTCAGGTGGGAACGGATGAGGATGGAGAGGGAGGCGTTGATGAGGTTGTCATAGAGGTGATTTATGTACTCCTGGGTGGGGAAGGGGTCTTGGCAGAGGTATTTCCCATGGATGGAGATATCAACAGAGATGATGGATCATTCTGAGGGGGTAGATATGATGGGGGAGGGCGAAGCAACTAAGGTAGAATCTTCAGAAGAAAGAGTAGAAGTGGACAAAGAAGAGGGGGAAGAAATAGAGATGGAGGAAAGGTGAGAGACAAGAGACATGTTTTATGGTTTGGAGTGTTTGGTGGTGTAGTGTTGGTTCAAAGACTGCAAGGGAGAGAAGATGGAGGGGTGAAGATTTTTATGGTCTTTTAGGGCTGAGCTGGCATGTTTCAGATTCCGTGCTGGGATCCAGGAGTCTTCTTCAGTGAAGTATCCTTTCCATCGGATCAGGAACATGTGGGAGGACAGAGTTCTGCAGTGGTGTAGAATCTTTTCAATTTCGTATTCTTCTTCTCCTTCGATAAGGTCAGGAGGTGGCAAGGGGAAGTTCAGGCCATGTACGTCATTTTTGTGATAGGGAGATAACAGGGAGGTGTAGAACATGGGGTGGATCCTCCAGGTTTTGGGGAGGCGCAGTTGATAGGTAATCAGGGAGAGAACTCTGGTGATGAGGAAGGGTCCTTCTCGTTTCAGTGTGAACTTTGGGTTTGCGATGGAGCGGTGGAGATTGTGGGCTTTGAGCCACACTTTATCTCCCTTGGAGAAGGGGAAGAAGCCTCGTTTGTTGCATGAGAACATGACTTGATGGGCGAGTTCATGGGTGGCTAGGGCTTCGCCTCAAGCAGCAGACAGTTTTTGAAGGCAGGCTTCTACTGCTGGGAGGGAGGTTTTGGCAAGGATGGAAGGGAGGGCTCAGGGTTCAGGGTTCATAGCCCATCATGAGATAGAAGGGGGATTTGTTGGTGACAGAGTGAGGGCGGTGGTTGTGGGTGAATTCAGCATGAGAGATCTTATCAGCCCAAGATCCAGGGTTGTTCCTGCAGAAGATGTGGAGGTAGATTTCTACTTCTTGGTTGACACATTCCATTTCTCTGTCAGTTTGAGGGTGATAGGCAGTAGAGAGAGAGAGGTCATAGTTTAAGAGGCGTTCGAGTTCTTTAGCAAAAGTGGAGGCAAATTGTGGGCCTTGGTCAGAGATAATCTTGTTGTAAAGGCTGAAATGGAGGTAGACTTTGTGAAAGAAAAGGAAGGCTATCCCTTTGGCAGTTATTGTTTTCTTAGTTGGGCAAAGAATTACCCCCTTAGTAAGTCTGTGGTCCACCATGACTAATAAGAAATCGAAGCTGGAGGAGGTAGGAAGGTCGGTGATAATATCACAAGAGATCTGTTGGAAGGGGCAGGTGCAGGAGGAGGCAATAGGGGTGAGAGGGGGAACAGTGGGGTGGGTGTTCACCTTGTTTTGCTGGCAGGTAGTGCAGCCTTCAATGTACTTTTGGATGTATTGGGGGAGTCCAGGCCACTAGAATTCGGCTGAGACAAGTTATTGGGTTTTTAGAAAGCCAGGATGGCCAGCTGTCTCATGATCGTGGCATCATTGGAGGATGGACTGGTGAAGGGATTCATTGGGGGGAATGTAGGCGTGGCCTTTGTAAGTGAGGATGCCTTCAGTGTGTTGCCAATCACTGAGGCGCAAGTGAAGGGAGGGGGGCATGTCCTCATTAAGGCCTTGGAGAATGCATAGGACAAGAGGGTCTCCCTTTGAGGAGGATACGATGTGGTTGGTCAGGGCAGTGTCTATTATCTGAATGAAAAGGGAGGGGGGTAGTAGGACCATTCCTTTGTTATCAGTGTTGTCTTTGGGCAAGAAGTTGGGGTGGCAGGAAAGGGCATCAGGGCCCAAAAGGAGTTTTCCAGGGACATGGACCATTTTAAGGTCGAATTTGGTGAGGTCAAGAAGCCATCGGGCTTGGCGACAGTTCAGGTGTTGGGCTTTGTGAAAGTAGGTTAGGTTCTTGTGGTCAGTGAAGACCTGGATAGGGAAGGGGGAGCCATGGAGGTAGTGTCTCCAGGCCTTCAGGGTATGGAGTATGGCTAGGAGTTCCCTGTCATAGATGTTATAGTTTCATTTGGCAGGGGAGAATGACTGAGAAAGGTAAGAGCAGGGGTGCCAGTCGCCATTGGTATCAGTTTGGAGAAGGATGGCTCCAGAAGCAAACTTGGAGGCATTAGTTGTGAGGGTGAATGATTTGGTGAGGTCTGGGAGGTGGAGGATGGGCTTCTTAAGGAAGAGATGCTTAAGGGTTTTGAAGGACTGTTGGTAGGATTCCATCCAATTCCAGGCAAGGTTCTTCTTAGTTAGGTCAATGAGGGGGTGGGCAATGGTGGAATAGTCAGGAATGAATTGTTGGTAGAAGTTAGTGAAGCCAAGGAAGGAAGGAACGTCCTTGACTTTCACAGGGGTGGGCCATTTGGCAATCCTGTCGAGTTGGCCAGGTTTGATGATCATTCTGAGGTATTCAAATTCTGAGGAGGCGAAGGTGCATTTCTCCAGTTTCAGATGGAGATCAAGTTCTTGGAGGTGGGCGAGGACACATTTGGTTTGTTTGGTGTGGGTGGTTTTGTCTGGGAAGAAGATGAGGAGGTCGTCCATGTAAATGACGAGCCACCCTTCCAAGATCATATCTCTGAAGGAGTCATTCATGAATTGTTGAAATGTGGCAGGGGAGTTGGTCAGACCGAAGAACATGATGAGGGGTTCAAAGAGGCCTTTGTGGGTGACAAAGGCTGCCTTCCATTGATGTCCATCTTTAATACGGATGTTGTTGTAGCCCCATTGGACATCGAACTTGGTGAAGAGTTTAGCTTCATTGAGTTTGTTGATGAGGTCAGAGATAAGGGGAAGGGGGTAGGTGTCTCAGGTGGTGTGTTCATTGAAATATTGGTAGTCTTGGTAGGGTCAGAGTTTGCCATCTTTCTTCTTGACAAAGAAGAAGGGGGGATGCTTGGGGGAAGTTTGAAGGGCGGATCTTTCCCACTTTGAGGTTTTCATTGAGGAAACTTTCGGTGGCTAGTTGTTCTTCAGGGGAGAGAGAGTAGAGTTTCCCTATCTTGGGGGAGAATGAATCATTGAGGTTGATTTCATAGTCATAGGGACGAGTGGGTAGGAGGTGACAGGTTTCAGTTTCAGAAAATATAAAGGCAAATTTGAAGTATTCAGAGGGAAGGGTAGGTTTTGGTTTGGCCTTTTCTGCCGCTGCAGCCAACTCAGTGGTGATGGTAAGCTTGGCTATGACAGGGGATCCTGTAGGGAGGAATCTGGAACCACATTGAATAATCCAGTGGATGCAGCGATTATCCATGGCCCTCCTAAGTTATTGTTGTTCTGTTTCATAGCGGAGGTATTCGTAGAGTTGTGTGTCGGCAGTGGTGGTTCATATCGTTCTCAGGGGGAAAGGGGGAGTTTTGTAGTATCCAGGGGATTTGTCATGCCTGGTTGAATCCAAGACGAACTTGGAGTAGAGTTCTTTGGATTGGTCAAGTTTCTCACTAAGGGATAGGGTTTGCCTTTTCCAGTCAATGGAGGGGTTGGAGAGTCAGAGCCAGGGGAGTCCAAGAATGACGTCTTGGTTTCCACAAGACATGACATAGAACAAGATCTTCTGGATGATCCCTTTGATGTTGGTATACAGTGTGGTGGTATAGTGGATGCTTCCATTGTTGTTAGGTGAGGAGTCAACGTTTCATACTGGGGAGTCAAGATGTTGGGTGGGGAGGTGGTTCCTTTGGATGAACTGCCAGTCAATGCAGTTGAGGTCAGCCCCAGAGTTGATCAGGGCTCGGGTGTTGACGGTTTTCATGGCATGTGAGGGATCTACAAGCTGAAGGGGAATCTTAATAGATTTTGAGGATGTAGATACAGTTACAACGTTGCAAGAGGTGGAGGGGGCTCGCGTCATTTGAGGCCTCCAGTTTAAAAATCCAAGAAGGAGACTCTAGCTATGGTTTCTTCATCGTCAGACTTGACTTCCTCAAGCTTGGGGAGATCTTTCTTTGGTTTTTCAATGTGATTGATGTGAGGTTTTGAGGAAGAGGGAAAATTCGAGCAGGCAGAGCTGAGGTGGCCTTCTTTCCTACAGCAGAAACAAAGTTCCTTCTTGATGCAACATTTCCTTTCTTCTGGGGTTAACTTTTTCACCCTGACAACGTTGACATCCATGGTGTTTGGGTCTTTTTCAGGTTTCTTGTGTTCGAAGTATGACTGGTAGGAGCTCGGCCTGTTGGGGTCTCGATTCCGTTCCTCATTGGCCCTTGCTTGCTTGAACCTGCTGTGGAAGGTGATGGCCTTGGAGCACCATTCGTCAAGAGTGGGAGGAACGATATCAAGCATAAAGATCCTGGTCATCAGTTCAGTGGATATCCCTGCTGAGTAGAAACTGATCAGGACGTTCTGGTCGGTGGTCTTTGCTTGGCTGGCATGGTCTTTGAAGAGGGCGTTGTATTCAGTGATGGATGGCTCATACTCTCTTCTGAACTTGTTGTAGTGCATCCTGATGGAAGAGAGCCAGGTAAGGGCAGCTGCGATGGTGTTGCTGCTTTCAAAGGTTCCTAGGTCTAGTTCTGAACTGGAGAGGGTGTTCAGGCGGAAGATATTAGCCCAGGTTGCTGCTGATCCTTTAGTCATGTATGAGAGGGTAAAGATAATCTTCTTTTCATTGGTGGTATAAACTTCCTTGTTCACCATGAGATAGAAGATAATGGCAGTAATCCAATGGATGGTCTTGGAGGCTTTGCCATTGAAGTGTTTAGGGGAGGCAATTTGAAGTTCGGTGGGTTTGGAGGTCATGGTGCAAGGGGGTGGTCGAAGGGCTGGGAGGGTTGGAGGGTCTGGTCATCTAAAGGCCAGAAAGGGGTTGGTTCGGACAACTGGGGTAGGCAATGGTGGGGTAGGAACTCTAGGGATGTTCAGAGCATGGGTAAGTTCCTGGGCAAGGGAGGTGGTGCTGGTTAGTTCAGCAGTAGAGGGGAGGTGTAGATTGGTGGGCAATGGTAGGTTATCGAAGATTCTGAAGCGTTCTTTGGATTCTTGGTCAGAGGAGTTCTGGTCTGGCTCTCTGGGAGCGGTCCAGTGAGGGTCTTGGGGGTTCTGTGGTTGAGATATGGTGGCTTACTTGAAGGTAGCCTTTTCAAAGGGGTACAATCTAGAGCTTTTGTTACGCTTGGCCTTGGGTAAGGACAAGCGCAGCCTTTGTAGGAGTTCCTGAGTCAAAGGGTTGAAGTGGGTGTGCACACTGTGGTAGCACAAAGACCAATAGAGATTCTAATGGTCAGCCAGAGGTTTAAGGAAGTGTCCACTCAAGTGAAGGACGGAGATATGCAAAGAGGACCCAGAGGTCAATCAAGAGTTCAGAGGGTTCAAGGGATGTCCAGAGGATGTTCAAGGGGTTTCAAGGATACGATGTATTCCAGGGGATGAAGATACAAAGGAGCTCTAGCTTGGAAATACAAGATATGAGGTGAAGGTTTATATATCTAGGCTATGGAAAGTCATAGAAGGATACTGGTAAGTGTAGAAGGGTGAGGGCAGGTAATTGATGATGAAGCAAATGGAATGTGATAGAACATTATGGAAGAATGGTGAGTCATTGATGAAAAGAAATAGAGTCCAATTGGATGCATTATTATAGTAATCAGGAGAAAGAGCAGTAAGAGAAAAGGGCAAGCAGCTTCAGTATGTCTCTACTCTACTCACCTCTAGTAGGTTGCTGTGAAGTCTCTGAGGTATTTTGCCTCTGAGAACCCTGAGGAGAATCAAAAGAAGCTAGAGCTACATATCAAGATCAGTTTACACTTTTGACTCAGTGCCACATCTGTTAATGCTGCTTGGGATGCAGGTCCTTCGCTGGGAACTTGGTGTTTGGAGAAGATTAAAGCACCAAAACATTGTTTCCTTACTTGGCATGACAGATGGATTTGGACCAATGCTGGCAGAAGTGTTACCCTGGATGTCGAATGGTACACTCCACTCTTTCCTGAAGAACAAGGGCCAAACTCTTACAATAGTTGAGCATCTAAGTCTTGTAGGTTAACAATTCTTTATTTCCTTGCGATGCTGACCATTTGCAGGTATAGGGTGTTGATTCCAGCCTAGAATATCATGCATTTCCACCTATACTCTGTCTTCTCGTAATCCCTTCTTTCTAATTCTTTGATTTATGCTAGTGCATTCCAATTTCATGTTCCATGGTAACCTGCACAGCATATGTCTATGACTTTCTTTTGACACTGTACACTCATTTCTCACCAGGGCAATGTACTCATTGATGAGGACCAGAACTCTCAAATAAGTGACTTTGGGCTCTCATATACAATTGGAAAGCTACAACCTGGATTGTCATATTTACAGTGCTTGTCAAGCATGAGCAATGTTGGAGCAGTGCGGTGGGCAGCACCTGAATGACTTTCTAGCGCCAAACCAGATCCTTTAGGGGACATGTACTTGTTCAGATGTATCATATTTGAGGTAATGATGAGTCCTGACAAATTAGCAGCAAGCTGAACTTCCATTTCAGGTGCTTTCCAGAGACATTCCATGGAAGGAAGAGACCAACTACCAGGTTGTCACTCTAAAGCTTGAGGCTCACCAGCTGCCCGGGTGTCTGATTCACATGGTCATGGCAGATAAGCATTGGACATTAATGGTTAGGTGTTGATCTTGTTCTGATCAATGACCAATGCCATGGCAGGTGACACAGACCTTCTGCTTAGCAGGTAGTGATAGTGGTGGTGCCGGATGCAGCTGGGAGATGCCCTGCATCATTTTTTTTTTTTTTTCCTCACACACCCTGAACTCTGCATGGCTACATAGCAACTGATTAATCAATCGGTTGTTGTTTCATACTTGGAAATGCTGCTGCCCACGTTGGCCAAAACCTTGCTTGACACTATTGTATCTACATTATCAATTATGGAGAGTCTTTCTGGTAAGTTATGTTCCCATAAATTATGGGGGTGGAAGAAACTTGTCAAGCAAGGTAATTTACTATTGTTATCTACTTCATTGAGCCTTTGCTATAAAGCCACCTAGTCATTAGTTGATAGATGGACTAGCTTGATTGTTTATTTGTTCCATGTTCCTCACCATTGCAATGCCTTCCAGTACAAACTCTCACAATAGTTGAGCACCTAAATCTGGTAGGTTAATGATTCTTTACTTCCTTGTGATGCTGACCATTCACAGGTGCAGGACATTGGTTCTGGCTAGAATATCTTACAGGCCATCTTCCTGCTTTCTTTTTTCTGATCATGTGATTTGTGCTAGCGCATTCCAACTCTGTGCTTCATGGCGACCTGCAGTGTACATATGTTGACAAGCTTCTTTTGACACTGTGTACTCACTGACAAGGTTGAGAATCTGAATAAGTGACTTTGGGCTCTCATGTACGATCAGAAGGCTGCAATGCAGACTATTGTATTTGCAGCACTTGTCAAGCATGAGCAACATTGGAGCAGTATAATGAGTGACTTTCCAGTACCAAACTGCATCCGTCAGGAGATGTTTACTCATTTGGGTGTCTGATGTTTGAGGTAATGGCAGGTCCTGGACTGTTTGACAATAAACTGAGTTGTGTTTTTGTGCCAGGTGCTTTCTGGAGACATTTCATGGAAGGAAAAAAACAACTTTCAGGTCATTACCCTAAAGCTTGGAGTGCATGGGCTACCCAAGTGTCCAGTTCATGTGTCCATAGGGAATAAGCATTGGGTACTGATAGTTAGATATTGGTCATATCTATAGCAACAACCAATGACACAAGAGATTATAGTTGTTGTGTAGACATTTTCCTTGGTAGATAGTAATAATAGCAGTGGACAGTGATTGACTGTGGACCTCCTGGTTTATTTTTTGGTCTGACTTGAGGAAGGCTGTGTGATCTAGCATTCTATAATGAGGTCCATGAGGTAGGCAGAGTATAGTTGATATGCTCATAATGCATAGGGTCATATTGCATATATCTAATATTACATGGAGATCTGGGGGGTTCTGACTTGGGGCCAGCCAAAATGAGTGAAATATTGCATATTGCATATTGCATAGGGACTAGGGTGTATATATGCATTACAATGGGGCAGTAGTACCAACACTTTTCCACCCACTCTCACCATCATAATGCTTGCAACAAAATGCAAGCTCTGTGATAAACCTGCCAATCACCATCCTGCAAGACAGCAGAAGTAACCAACCTGGTTTATGATCTTGAATTACAAAACCATATTTTTGATACTCCACTGACCCTCTGGGAACTATTGAATTCCCCCAAAGAAGCAGAAATCCATGACATGGATCTTTTCATGACTGGTAAGAGGAGTGAGGATGAGATCATGGCTGCCATGTGTTATGCTTTCAACCAGGAAGGTTTAGGCATAGACTTGGACTGGAAGCTTCAGTACAAGAGCAAGTCAAAATGAAGCTAGGGTTTTGAGTTCTGAGATGTCTATTTCAAGTAGATTAAGTTTGGGGTTTACAGGGGAGTATAGCTTAGTCTATATGCTTCGGGACAAGAAAGAGACCATGGTGATATACCAGTATGAAACAAGATCAGAAGAGAAGCAAGATCAGAGTATCAATCAATGAAACCAAAGAGATAAAGTTAGAGGCATGGGAAGAGATGGTAGTGAGGGGAAATATCATGATGGTGGGAATGGTGAGGGCCATCAATGTGGAGATAGTGTCCAGAAAATAAGATGTAGTCATCAAAAGGCAGAAAGGTGGGGATGGCCATGAACTGAGGGAAGAGGACGTAAGGTCCAGTAAAGAGAGAGAACAAGAATGGGTAAGATAACGAAGAGAAATCGTAATATTACCCCCTTTGTATGCTGGAAGATACCTGATCTTCCATTCAAGACATGAAGTCATTCAAGAATGGGGGAGCCTGTGGTGTTGGCATGGCCAGCATCGTCTGCCAACTCTTCATCAGCCAGGCCTGCTGGGATTGGAGTGGGGTGGGGGCAAACAGGATTCCCCAGCCAGTTGAGACAAAGAGAAGAACTGGATCGAGAGGATGTGATGGGGGAGGAATTGGGGTGGCAAGTGGGACCAGTCTTTGAGACTTTGTTACATTTGGAGCAGTCAGCAAAGGGGCATCTGGTGTGAAAGGGGTAACCAGTGTGGTGGCAGACATAGCATTCCTTCGAAAAGTCATGATGGGTGGTGGGGTAGGGACCAACTGGGTGACTGTGGTGGTGGGCTTCTCAAAAGTGGGCAGGTTTGGGTTTGGAGAGGGTTTTAGTGAGGTCAGTGGCATGGGCATAGTTGGCAGTGATGATGAGATCTCCCAGGCCCAGTTGACAAAGAGCATGGAGGAGGACTTTGCACTGCTCTTGATGGATGAAGGTAAGGGTGTTTGAAATGAATGGGGTGGCAAGGTCTACTCTCTCCTCTTGCTGTCATACCAGAGGGAGGAAAAGGCTCATGCGAGTGGTAGTTTGATAAGTAAGAAGGAGGTAGTGAATGGGAGAGCCCAGCTCAATCAGATCATCCAAGTGATATATCAGGTGAGGGTCCTCCAAGAAGGTGATGTATAGTGGGATGTCCCTCTTATCCATGGGCTCTTTGGATTTCTGGGCAGGTTCTGGAAGGGATGGCGCAGAAGGGGAGGTGGAGGGAGGGGTGCTGCTGTCAGGGAAGGCCGAGGAGATGGTGGCCAGTCATGTGGGAAGAGGTTTGGAGAGGCAGCCAGAGAAGGGATTGGGATGGGCTGCATGTTTTCTGAGGGGTTGGTCATAGTATAGGGCTAGGGTGGTGCAAAGGAATTTCTGAGAGATGGACGAAGATGGGGGAAAGGTCTTGGGGTGGGCCTTTTTGTAATTTTCCAGGATATCTTTGGTGTTTCCCAAGTTCCTTTCTGGTTCCCAGGAGTTATCAGAGGATGGATAGCCTTGCCACTTGATTAGGAATTCCCTTCTAGCTGGAGATCCCCAGTGACATAAGATTGCTTCTACCTTGAAGTGCTTCTCACCTGATATCAGATCTGGAGGAGGAAGAGGGAAGTTCTTGCCATATATGTCATTTTCCTTGTAAGGGGTGAGAAGAGAGGCATGGAACATGTTGTGGATTCTCCAGGAACAAGGAAGACGGAGTTTGTAGGTGATTGGGGACAGAGCCTCTGAGATGGTAAAGGGACCTTCTTGTTTGAGGGTGAACTTAAGGTTAGGGACAGCTCTTCAAAGGTTTTGAGCTTCCAGCCAGATCTTGTCTCCCTTTTTTAACATAGGGAGAGGGTGTTGGAAGTGAGCTTTTATGGTTTGGAGGGCTAGGGCATGGGTGGCTAGAGCTTCATTTCTTACTGTGGAGATGAGTTTGAGGTGGTCCTCCATAGCCAGGATGTTGGTATCAGCAATGATGGTAGATAAGGAATGGGGTTTATAGCCCATCATGAGAAAGAAGGGGGACTGGTTGGTAACAGAATGGGGGCAGTGATTATGGGTAAATTCTGCCATGGTGATGTGATCAGCCCAGATTTCTGGGCAATTTCTGCAGAAGATCCAGAGATAAGTTTCAATTTCCTGGTTTACCCGCTTGGTTTCACCATTCATCTGAGGATGATAGGCCATGGAAAGGGAAAGATTGTACTTGAGAAGGCAACCTAGTTCCTTGGCAAAGGCAGAGGTGAATTGAGGGCCTCTGTCCGAAATGATTTTGTCATAGAGTCTGAATTATTTAAAGACTTTGTTGAAAAAGAGTAGAGTGATACCTTCTGCAGAGATGTCTTTCTTGGTAGGGCAGAGGATTACCCCCTTAGTAAGGCCATGGTTGACCACGACCAGAAGAGTATCAAAGCCATGGCAGGGGGGAAGATCAGTGATGAGATCACAGAAGATCTGCTAAAATGGTCATTGTGCAGAAGAAGAAATGGGGAACAATGGGGTGCAAGTGGAATGGGTGTTGGTCTTGTTCTGTTGGCAAGTAGCACATCCCTCCACATACTTTTGTACAAAGGTAGCTAGCTCTGACCATCAAAATTCAGAGAAGACAAGCTGTTGAGTTTTCAGAAAACCAGGGTGTTCTGCAGAGGAATAATCATAATGTTTGGCAATCACCGTTCTTCAAAGGTCTCCATCAGGAGAAACGTAAACTTGTCCTTGGTAGGTCAGTACTTCATCTAGAAGTTTCCAATCAGAAAGGTGTGTACAGAATTTAGAGGGCAGTCCCTCCATTGCTTGTAGTGTATCTTGTACCAAGGAATCTTTTTGGGAGGAGAGAGATAGTTTTCAGTGTAGATTCGAATTGATAAGATGGATAAACAGGGAAGAAGGTAGAAGTGTGACATCTTCATTGTTAGAATCCTTAGCAGGCAAGAAATCAGGTTGTTTGGAGAGGGCGTCTGGTCCAGCAATGATTTTTCCAGGGACATGGTCAATTTGGAGATCAAAATCTGCCAGGTCTAATAGCCAGCAAGCTTGTCGTTGGTTTAGTTTCTGCAGTTGTCAGAAATATGTTAGATTTTTGTGGTCAGTCCAGACTTGAATAGGGAAGGGAAGCCATGAAGGTAATATTGCCAAGCTTTTAGAGCACAAATTACTGCCAGTAATTCCCTATCATGGATGTTGTAGTTCCGTTCTGCAGGGAGGAAGGTTTGTGATAAGTAGCCACAGGGATGTTAATCTCCATTGACATATTATTGGAAGAGGATTGCCCCAGAGGCATACTTTGAGACATCTGTGGTCACAGCAAAGGGTTTGGAGATGTCAGGGAAGGATAGTACTGGTTTCAACAGGAATTTTTGCTTAAGAGTATCAAAAGCAAGTTGACAACCAGGGTCCATTTCCAGAGTGCATCTTTCTTGGTCAGATCGAGCAAGGGACAAGCAACATCCAAGTAGTGGGGGATGAATTGCTGATAGAAGTTGGCAAATCCTAGAAAGGATCATACATTCTGAACCTTTTGTGGGGCAGGCCAGTCTGCGATCCCCTTGAGCTTAGTAGGGTCCATGGCAATCTGTCCTGGTTAAATAACCATCCCAAGGTAGTTCACTTCCAATATCCCAAACTCGCATTTTTCCAATTGAAGGTAAAGATCCAGTTCTTTCATTCTTTGAAGAATGTGTTTTGTCTGTTCTTCATGGGTGATCTCATTAGGGGAGAAGATCAGGAGGTCATCCATATAGATGACCAACTATCCTTCCATGATCATATCTTGAAAGGAGTTATTTATAAAGCATTGGAAGGTAGGAGGGGAGTTTGTGAGTCTGAAGAACATAACTGTTGGTTCAAAGAGCCCTTTGTGGGTAATAAAAGCAGCCTTCCATTGATCTCCATCCCAGATACAAACATTATTGTATCCCCATTGTACGTCGAACTTGGTGTAGACTTTAGCATCTTTCAGTTTGTCCACTAAATCAGAGATGATAGGAAGAGAATAGCTGCCCCATATGGTGTGTTTGTTTAGATGGTGATAATCCTGGCAGGGTCAAAGTTTGCTGTCCTTTTTTTTGACAAAGAAAAAAGGGAAGGCTTGAGGGGAGAAGGAGGGTCGGATCTCTTCAATGAAGTCCTCAGCTGCATGTTTTTCATCTGGGGATAGAGGATAGATTTTGCTGATCTTGGGGATAAAGGATTCCTTCAGATTAATAGGGTGATCATAAGGTCTGGATGGAGGAATGTGATCTGTAGACTCTTTCTGAAAAATGGAAGTGAATTTTGAATATTCAGAAGGCAGGGTCACTTGTTGCTTGGTGGAGTGTTGAGCCAGTTCAGTAGAGATGGTTGTTTTTCATATGACATTTAGAAGTTTGGGGTTAGAGGGAAAGGTTTGAAAGAAGCGAGAGGCAGATTTCTGAATACAATTGAGAGAGTAGGAATGATATGCTCTCTTCACGAAGGTCTGGGGGGTCTCATGTTCCAGATAGGCCAGGGTGTAACTTTGGGGGGTATGGGAGAGTAAGCAAGGTGGTCTAGTTCCTGCTTCTTTCGTTCAAGCAGGTTGGAAGTCAGAGAGGTGTTTGTAGTAGAGAAAGGTGGATTGGTCTAATGTTTCAGAGATAGAGATTACCCTTTATTTTCAGTCAATCTTGGGGTTTGCTTTCTGAAACCAGGGGATCCCTAAGAGGATATTCTCTCGTCCAAGGTGCATAACATGAAAGGTTACTTTCTGAATGACTGAAGCAATTTTAATGTAGAGGTGAGAAACATATTTGACTTCCCCTCTTTTGTTGATAGTATGGTCTGTGTTTCTGACAGTGAGAGGTTCAGGTAGTCAAGTCAAAGGGAGGTGGTTTCTTTTTGCAAAGTCCCAGTCAAGGCAGGAGACATCTGCTCCGCTATCAAGCAGAGCAGCAGTGTCAACAACTTTCAGAGTACTTGAAGGAATGATTACTTGGACAGCAATGGTCAAGGCATTTTTGTCATTCAAGGCTATGGTTTTAGGGGAACACAAAAGAAGGGAGGGAGGTCCTTGTGTTGAAGAAGGCCTCCCAGTTAAAAATCCTCTTTGGTAAGAGAGGTAAGACAAGCCACAAGTGCTTCATCGTCGTCATCTTCTTCTTCATCTATCAAGGCAGGGATCTTGTCTTTCTTCTCTTGTCCTATCTCCCTCACCTTCTTTTCAACTGTCTTGTTGAAGGTCTTCTTTGCCAGCTCATGGTTTGGGCAGTCCCTGGCCAGGCCAGGCTTTCCACAAGTAAAACAGAGTTCTTTTTTCATATAGAGCCCCTTTTGTTCATAAGTGAGATGGTCTACATCCATAGCATTGGGATCTCTTCTGTTCATAGTGGGGGTTTGATAGGAGTGATTGGAAGAAGGGGGAGTATGACTGTTGGAAGAGAATTTGTCCAGATGATTAAACTGGGCTTGGAAGAATTCTGCCTTTTGGTATCAAGTATCGATCTTGTTAGGGACAGTATTCAGAGAGTAGATTCACTTTGTAAGTTGAGGAGAGAGTCATTTAGTGAAGAAATGAATGGCAGCAGTGTCATTGGCAATTTCACTAGTGTGCAATGCTACCTTGAACTCATTGATGTAGTTCAAGACTTCTCTTCTCTCCTATCTCAATTTTTCCAATGTGTTCAGTCCCTTGGCTTTTTGATTGGTGGGCTGGAAGGATTTCTTCAATTCTTTTACGAATTCAGCAAATGAGGGCCATTTGGAGTTATCTAGCACATCGCAAATAAAAGAGGAGCTCCAGAAGAGGGTGGGGCCTTTCTTTATGAAGGAGAGAGTGAAAGCTACCTGGTTTTGTCTAAGTCATAGATAGTTTCATTGACTGCAAGGTAGAGTTGAATGGATTGGATCCAGGGGAGGAAGGTCTTTTCTGCTCTGTCATAATCTTCAGGAAGTCCAAGATGAAGTTCTTTCAAAGTGGTGGTTGTCATAGGGACAGATGGGGGTAGTATAACAGAGGAGGAAGGACGAGCAGGAGGAGGGGATTTCTTTCAAGGGGTGAAAGGCAGAGAGGGGTTCTGGAAAGGGTTCGCCCACGGAAGTGCCAGAGTTCTTTAGTTCAAGGAGGTGGGGGGAAGCAACTTAGGTAGTGCTTGGTTAAAGGAAAGGCAAAGCTTAGTCTTTTGTTACACTTTCAACCAGGAAGGTTTAGGCATAGACTTGGACTGGAAGCTTCAGTACAAGGTAGGAGAGGTCTTATAATGCTCCATCAAAGAGCGAGTCAAAATGAAGCTAGGGTTTCGAGTTCTGAGACATCTATTCCAAGTAGATTAAGCTTGGGGTTTACAGGGGAGTATAGCTCAGTCTATATACTTCAGGCCAAGAAAGAAACCATGGCAATATACCAGTGTGAAACAAGATCAGAAGAAAAGAAAGATCAGAGTATCAATCAATGAAATCAAAGAGACGAAGTTAGAGGCATGGGAAGAGATGGTAGTGAGGGGAAATATCATGATGGTGGGAATGGTGAGGGCCATCAATGTGGAGATAGTGTCCAGGAAATGAGATGTAGTCATCAAAAGGTGGAAAGGTGGGGATGGTCATAAACTGAGGGAAGAGGATGTAAGGTCCAGTAAAGAAAGAGAACAAGAATGGGTAGGATAACAAAGAGAAATCGTAATACTATGCATTATGCAATAGCTGTGGCCAAGAATGAGGTTATAGAAGTTGAATCTGTCAATGAAGATGACCTGGCAGTGCTGCCGTGCATTACAAGGATTCAGGCATTGGAGATGTGCAAGCAACTGAAAAGAGTGGCATTGAAATACAGGGAGACCAAAAGTCTTGAACTTACAGGCAAGTTGCATCAACAGGAGTCCATCAGTGCTCAACAAATGACATTAGATTGTTTTGTGCAGTGTAACTTGTAGCATAGTTGACCTGCGACCGTTATAAGAAAGATAAAAAGTTGGGTGATGTTAAAAGGGTTGGGTGTGAGTTAGACTCGTCCCAGGGGTTCCTTGGTAAGGTTGGTAGAGTGAGAAGGTGTTGCTACAAGAAGACCTGAGTGCAAATGGACAAGTCCGGTCAATTCCAGACTCGTAAGTGAAGCAGATGTGTGGTTTCCGGTACCGGATAGCGTACCGGATAAGGCGGATAGAACGAACAGCGACGAAGACAAAAGACAAACGATAAGGGAAAGCGTCATGAAGACTCGACGATAGAGTCTGACACTTAGTGAGATGAACAATGGGGTGCAAAAACCTGTCCATTTGGAACAAGGTACAAGATTTTTTATAGTCTGGGCATACCCTGTGACTAAGTAAGGTACAGATGAGAATAAGTGACAGCATCAGTCAACTGCCAACAGTATCAAGAAACGAAATATGAAGTTAGAATTTAAGTGACAGCTCGAGTCCGGTGCCAGTGGTATTAAGGTACAAAGTGAGATGAGACATGACCTGAACTCAATAGAGAGAATAAACGTACGAAGAGCTCACGAACCATGCGGGCATACGAAGACTGATTAGTCCGTACGGTGGTTGATAAGTCTATATAAGTAAGAGAGAAACAAAATAAAAATAAAACGTAGAGAGCGGAATGAGTGACCGGATGAGTGACCGGATAATATACCAGATACGTAGTCCGGTGTTAGTCCAGTACCGGGATAAACAAATACGTACTTGATCGTGAGCGGATAGACGTGGGACACTAAGGGACGTTTTGAAGGACACTCTTGAACACTATAGAAACCTAGAAAGACAGGGGACAAGCCCCTATGAACATAAGGAGCACTGAGCTCCTACATCCGCAGAGGACTTACAATCTGACTGTCCCCAGTCAGTCATGTGACCGGGTATTGAGGGCAGACCTTGAAACACGACAATGCCGGCGGAGTTTCACCTCAATGCGTCGCATCACATCTTTCTCACTTCTCTCTCTCACCCTTCCTCTCTTCTCACCACCATGTCCGCCAACTCCACCATCGACAACATCCTCGCCCTCAACTCCCAAGAGGATTCGAACTCGGTGCGCGTCCAAGCAGCGTGCACACTCAAGATGGCTGGCGAACGGGTCTATGCCGAGGCCCTCGCAATCCCGGATGACAAGGAGACGCTCCACGAGGAGCAAGAGATGTGGCTAACGAGGTGGGACGGCGTCTTGGTACGTGACAGAAATTCTCGCTCGCGTTTAGTCATATTAACCATTTTCTCAGAAGGATTTACAGGATTGCCTGCGCCAGGCGCACGAGCATGGCGCAGAGGCTCGCGTCAAAGGGCGCGTCGTCACCAGCATGGAAGCAGTCCGGAAGATGTCCGACAAATGGCGCGAAGAGATCAAAGCGCGCCGCCGATGGGCTGAGAAAGATGAGGCGCGTCGACGACGGGAAGAGCAAGAACGCGTGAAGGCGCAGACGGACCTGGCCGTTGAGAAGACACCGGAAGTGAGCAAGGGGACGACGCAGCGAGCGGTTGTTGTTGTCAGGCATCCAGCAGTGATGACGACGACTGAAATCCCTGAGGCTGGGCCATCATGCCCAATTCGCACCAAGGTACATGGTCACCAGTACCGATTCCGGTCGAGTACTAACCGGTTTGAACAGCGAGCTCGCCCCGTCGTAGAGGACGACGATGACGAAGACAAAGATGATGGCGAAGAAGAAGAAGTCCCTCCCGCCAAGAAGGTGTCGCCGACCGCATTCGCCGGAACGATCACGCACGCTGAGCCATGCACCAAGTGTGCGAAGGCGAAAGAAGTTTGCCGGGGGCCACCCAACTGCACCTGCTCAAGGTGCTCGCGCCTGAAGGAGAGGTACGAGAAGTCGCAGGGACGAAACCGGGCACACCAGAAGGAGGAAAAGGCAACGGATGTGAAAGGCAAGGGGAAGACACCTGGTAAGTGAACCAGATCACGAGTTACTGGCAACGCTAACTGATTGACAGTTCGCCCATCAAAACTAAGGCATCGCGCAACGCCCACTCCAGAAGATGACGACGACACCATCGTCGTTGAAGATTCCAACGACGTGCTATAAGAAAGATAAAAGGTGTGAGGGGTGAAAGGTGGGTGCGAGTAAGACTCGACCCAAGGGGTTCCTGGTAAGGTTAGTGAGTGAGAAGGAGTAGCTATGATAGACCTTGGTGCGTATGGATGAGTCCAGACAATTCCAGACTCGAGAGGAAAGTGGACCAGAGTGTCCAGAGCGCGAGAAACCGGATTGCAGAGTTTCCGGTAGCACGGGAAGACCGGATAGAGGGTGTCCGGTGTATTCCGGAGCGCGGGAAAACCGGATAAAGTACCGGATACGAAGCAGATAGTACGAGATGAGGATGGAAATGAGCAGAGATGGTAAACTGAGCACCCCAATGACTACACAAAAGAGCCAAATGGAGGGTACGTTGAATGGCGGGACAAAAACCAATCAAACTCAGCTGGCATTCAGTATCCTAAGTACAAGACTTTATAGTCTGGGCATACC
>JBBPTW010000246.1:0-20188 GCA_038094575.1 Phylloporus cf. nigrescens | reverse complement strand
CTGGACCAAGCTCTATAGGGCAACTACGAGGTACGGATACAAGGGATGACTGGCGTATCTCTATGAAGAGCAGCGGAGATATAGTATCGTACACGTGACTGTATGCCAGTGGGCTTACATGTAGGTGCGGAAAGACTCTTCATGAAGTTTGACGGTGAAGGATTGGGACTTGTCAGTGATGGTATCCTGCAGTTGGGTGGTGTCTGCTGATGTGATGATGGTCCTAGTTGACCAAGAACCTTCTTTGACAGTACTAGTAGGCATCGCACTGTGATGAATATACCCTCACCCCGCCGACATTGCTCTAGACTTCCAGCATAGCTGATACCCAGATCGCGTACGTCCTATGCTCTCATCGTTCTCATCACCAGTCCATCCCTTACAGTATACCCTACAACCTTATGCTAAGTATGTCCATACTCTATGCCCTACTATTACCCTATTCCCAGCCCTGTACCATATATAATAGGGTATGGTTGAGTAGGCAGACCTAATTGACAGTGTGTTGAATAACTGTGTTGATCAGTGTTGATCAACCATCGTTACCTGTGTGAGGTGTTTGGAGTCGGTTGATTAGGGTTGATTAGGTAGTGACGCCAGCAGGTACTTATCTGATGTCGGTCATTTAGATGAGTTGGGCTGAATGATGCTCCAGGCAGAATATGGTGATGCCTATGACGTGGGAAAATTCAAGAATCCTGTCGCAGTTGAACATTGATGGAACGGCAAAACCCATTCCTTGTGAACTTTCACCCACGTCATGCCCTTGAAGCCCTTAGGACTTAACTTAGGGCATATGCTAATAATGTGGATCCTTCTAACCAGAAGTTGCACTTAACGGATACGACAAAACATGGTGGGAAGCCCTTCAACAAGATGAATTGGTCAATGTCCTTGCTGTACTTTCATATCATCTTCGTGGCCACAAGTAGAAGCTTACCACCCTTTGATAGGCCTTTGCAATCAAAATATTCTCAATTGTCCCAAACTCAATGGCTGACAAGCGTGCAATGTCAATGATCACCTGGATCAACAGTGCCAAATGGAACCAGCAAGGGGTATCAACCATCCAAGACCACATTCAGATCCACCAATGGTGCTATTATAGCCCAAAGGTAAGTGATCAAACATAAGTCATGTACAACAACTTATCACGGTTGATTTTTACAGTTAGTTTTAACACCTCCAAGGCTGGTTCCCGTCATCAGGTGACAAGAGACACCATATGCATCAGATAAGCACTGTGACGAAGACAGGTGTGACTCGGAGCCTCCACTAACATGGCATCATCCGAACCTATTGCAGTAGTCACAACAGAGCAGGTGAGGGCCATGAGTGGTGGCGAGCTTTCTCTTGAGGTGCTGGAAGTATTGGAATGGGCTACATGGGATGTGTGAGCTCACAAGCAGTCGTTTCATAGAAATTGACAGCGCTATTTTCCTAATCAACAGCTGATCAACAGTAAATTAACGTTGATTTGGAGTTGGGTTAATCAACCATATTCTACACCTGTTGAGTAGCACCCTCAGAAGGAGCTCAGTTAATCAACCATTGATTTTGGACCCATCCGAAATCAACTGTACCCTAATGTCCCATGCCCGTTCTGGTCCCCTCACGCGGGATTTGGAGTATTACAGCCTTCTTACTCACATTGTCAAGTGTTCGAGGAATGATTTGAATCCCAAGTACCTCAGTACAGATGAGGCCACACAGCTGCTCCATACACATGAAGAATTAAAGGGTATGCTGTTGTCTGCATGGGAGCAAAAATCATACTGCCAGATTTAGAACCTTGGTGCGCCTCTATCACCAGTGTCTGTCACCTCGTAAGGACCCATTCATTGTTCTGTCAGCTATCCTCAAGTGAGTGCTGAAACAACAACAACCAAAGTCTATCCCCTGGATAAAAGACCCTGCTGGTTGGCATCTCCCTTCTACACTCAACGTCGTGCTCAACTCCGTTGCTAGACCTATATCAATAATTATCAGGACCCTTTCGAGCCACATACAGCGGTGCAGCCATCGAGGGTTTCTATGAGTATTTGACGCACAACGAGAAGCTATTTCGATCCACCATGCAGGAACCAAAGTACTATGCCAAATTCTGCTTCATCGTACAGAGCTCAGGGACTGGAAAGTCGAGGATATTGACTGAGGTAGTCGGTTTTCCTTTTCACATTCATTCACTGTAGCTAACTCAGCACAGTTGAGTAAGCATGAACCTGCGCGGAATGCAAGACAAATTCAGTTTCCCTGAACATGATGCAATTCCATCCAAGATCTTAACTGAATTTCCTCCTACTCAGATAGAGTACCAAGCTGTCTGCTATGCATTCTTTACGGCTCTCTTTGATATCCTTGGTGAATATCTCCACACTATGGACAGGACCCAAAGGCACAAAGAGATGGTGATGGACTGGGCAGGTCGAATATGTGACATGAGTGACCCACCAAGAGATAATACCAGGGTGAATTTCTTCCAAAAAGTCTCAGAGTGATACACAAAGGTGATACCATCTAGTTCTGCATCGTGGCATAGATTTCAATGCATTCCACAGGTCCATGCTGATTATGCTCGTGCCTTGAATAATAAACCTGGAGCACCGGAGGGTTCTCTGTCATTGAACTGCAGCAAAACAGATGACAAGGCCACAGACAGCGACATCGATCAAACTGCCAATAGGCTCGAGGGACTTACGCTCTCCGGTAAATGTTTTAGTTTGAACTACAAAATCCTGGCTGATTCATGTGCTGTATAAACTACACACCATTGTCAGATCCACTCTACTATACTACATATCTGTTGACTCCTTATGGCCGGGTGGCCGAATTCCTCAAGAGGACTCTTGCCAATTATTCCGATCACCCAAAGCTGGTAATCATGTTTGACAAGGCACACCCGCTCACTCCATTGCAAGATGGTCGAGAGCCATATTATCCTACGGACGTCCTTTGCAGAGTGGTCAACAAATATTCGCATGATCCTCGTGGGAACCATGCAGTTTGGGTGGTGTTTGCTTCAACAAGCCCCAAGATGGCTGATTTCTCACCACCTAATCAAAGATGTCAGTGAAATGTATTGTTTCACCCCTTTCCTACTCATTTGCCCTTTAGACAATTCTGCTCATGTTGCCTTACATGGTCAAAAGCTCTTCCCCCCTTACACTCAACTGGGATGGGATCAGAGTGTGTCGGGTTTGGGAGAAATTGAGATAGAGAATGTGTCCCAGATTGGTTACATCATGGGTTACAGACGGCCATTGTATGTCTCATTTCTTCGGCTTGGATTGCCAAATAACCCATTTGGATCCACAGATGGCAATCGCTAAGGACTGCACTTCAGTGGCCTACAGGCATATTGAGCACTGCATCATCAAAGTTATGTGGAGAATACACATTCAATGCAGGCAAAACAAGCCATGTGCTCGCGGTGTTAGGACAACAGTTTGACCTCGCCATCACGTTCAGACACCCAGATTCAGTAGAGCATCTGGAAAACGGCGTGGCTAGTCACCTGCGTGTATGCCTTGCCACGATGATAGACCGGAACTGGAGGTTCACTAGATATCCATCCAAGCCCCTCCTCTCCTGCATGGCCGTGAACGATCTTCACATGCAGCCCACGAACCTGGAAATCACATTGAAGATACTGTTGAATGCAGTGAACTCTGGAATGATCAACATGGGCCAACATGGGGAACTCGCAAGCAGATTACTATGGCTTCTGGCGAAGGACTTGTTTGTTCAAACAAAGACCAAAGACCTGATAGCCAAAATTCCGTTGTCATGGGAGGACCATCTCATGGACTGTGAAATGATTCCTATAGTGGAATGGCTGGAGTACGTGTTTGGCCTGCATATATGGGACAAGAAGAATACGTCTCTCGCACACAAGGTGTTCAAGAACGCGCATCTGAACTTCTCACATTGGGTTCGCATGAAGGCAGACGTTGGTGGATCAAAGGAGGGGAAAGCATTAGGGTCAGTCGTCCATCATCTTCACGATGTAACTCCGAGATTGAACCTCTTCGCAGCTTGTATGAGTGGACACTACAGCACTGGCAGAGGACAAGCGGAGTGCAATGCTACCATCAACAGCCTCTGATCGACAAAGTGATACCAATCTACTTCAGAGGTGGGCCTGCAGACGGGCCAGCGACATCACGAATGTCACACATCTTTATTTCAAACAAGGCATGCAAGTTGAAGTCATCGAAACTCGATCTGGCTTGGATTACCCGACGGCACAAAGGTGTCAGTGGAGAACACGCGAAGCACGACAAACATCCTGAGTCACTCCCTTACATCGCCATCTTGGCCAACCTTGATCAACTGTCATCGTTCTCTGTCATGTTCCCGGAGCAGAATGTCGATGATCGTTGTCTATGGATCTATGCAGCTGGCATGGACACCAACACATATCCATTTCTTAGCTCATGCTCACCAGCAGGTGGTGGCTTCCATTCAGGGCCGGGAAGCACTCTACACTTTTGCCCATCCCCTCCCTCTCGCATAGCACATATACACTATGTAGTTATATGTGCGTGATCCCTGTGCCACACCACTACTACGTAGCAACATTTAAAGATAGATGACCATGTCCACCCGCATGACTTCCCCTCTTTGGTCGGTCACATGATTTCTTCGCATGTGAGCATTTACCATACTTAGGGACCTATGGACGCATTCCATGATCGCTTGTTGAATAGGTTGCATACAACGGTTTGTCCTGGTCAACCCGAATTGGTTTGATTTTTCAAGTAATAAAAGGTTTTGTGCCATGTACCCATGATGAGGCCCATTTGACAACCAACTTGAAAGTGCCTGTCTTACTCATCACATCTTTTGACCTCAGCCCAGCCAGCAAGAAATCATTCAGTCTCTCAGTGCTTGGGAGCTGACCCATCCTTTGGTGTCCCTTGGCCTGAGGCTTAAAAATGACGTGGTGCTCAATGGCACTCGCCACTTGGCCATGATGAACAACCTCATACAATCAGCATGGGCTCCAGGATTTGTTGGTACGTGCTTCCTCTTCTGCCCTGACATCGCAGAGATTGACTATAGTACATAGGATTGGCTATCTCAAGTTTGTATGTTTGACCATAGCTATCTTACACTCGACCTGATCCGGACAATTAGGATATATGGTATATCTCTGGCTCAGTCAACACACTATGTCTGGAATTTTCCGAATGATCACATCTCAATCAAGCTGCTTGTGCATCTGCTTACCTGACATTCTGACATTCTGATCTACATCTAATGATAACACAGGTTTTTCTGGTGTTGTTAGTTGCTCAGTCGGCAGATTTCTGTCTGCAATTAACATGCTTTCTAGCGTCGCAGATACCCTTCACATAATTGGCATCGCTGAATTCTACTGGACCATGATTGTATTGTGCCATCAGAGCGGTGGGGCATTGTGCAAATTAATCTCTCTTGATTGGTGATGAATCTCATTCTTGACCACATTTTCACGATTTGCATAGGGGTGTATTTGTAAGTATTCAATGTTTGTATTCCCAGCCAGCTTGTTGATTTTTTCCCATAGATTTCCGTTCCTATGAATGTAGGGGGTTCTTTTGTGTATACAAGCCAAAACTAATAAAGATTCTTAGTTTGTGATTACCTTTGCTGTGCAGTGGTTCATTGATGGTTGCGTCCATCAGTATATTCCTAAATTTGTTCTTGTAGTTTCTACTGCCACCGAGTTTGCATAAGTATGTGCGTTCTCCTGTGAAGAACTTATACATTGACAATATGCTATAGTAAGTGGGAATAACAAACGTGTTACCTGTATCGTTGTAAGTCCGTCATATTGAGATGCTGATCTTCTCGCCAGGTATAGTTCCTGATAGTGCTTTCACAATGGGGTAAGTAATCTTCTGTTGAATACTAACTGTACCAACAGTTTTTCAATAACCTGCACATGTCAGGATCCTTGTTTTCCTCCATTCATTGTTTATTGACTTAATGTAATGCCTTAGGGGCAAGTGTTGAGACGTACGTGGATTCTATTCATTGTTCTAACCAACTCTAATTCACTTTCAGTCTTAAGGATAGGACGATAAGGTTTCTTTATATGACGTCAGTAAAAGGTCTATTTGGGGTGGAGTGAGGTGACTGACAGTCGCTAGCTTATCCCCATTGCATCAAGCATGAGTACCATATGTGACATTGTCATCACATGCTCTATTTTCAAGTATTTATGGTAGTCCGAATTCCGGGGTAGCTATATTATCTGTGATTTGGTGATTGTTTTTGTCAATATGTGTGCCTTAACATGGTAGGTTTAACCAGCCGTGTGGGAATCCAAGTTTATAACCAATGTTCTAGTCTTATTGTTGGTGTGGTGGTGAGCATTCCCTTCACTCATAATTTTTGAAGCCAATTAGTATTGTAGTTTGTTACCCAGGGTGGGCATTATTGGGTTGGTGTGCCCGCAGTGATCATCAGCTGATGTGAGTCATGTTCCCCATACTGGTTTTTGCTAATACTGTTTTGTTCTCGATAGGTTATTTGAATTCGCTCCTCACTATATAGGATTTCTCAGGCTCCGTGTCCCCACGAGAGCTAATTTCGTCGATGTCACTTTTACACAGGCTGAACGCGAGATGAGACGATTGCACTACATGATCGAAGTACCAACGATCACAACGATCACACTTTGATTCTTTCTTGGCACATACCTCCATTTTAATAATTCTTCCTTTGTCTATTCTTTTAGTTGTTATCAGCATGTCAAATTCAACCAAGTTCATGACATGGACAGCCTTCTGACTTGACTGGAGTTTGTGTCGGAGATCAACTCCCCTCCGTGGATGTTCATCAGACTAGTCTGTGATGTTATCATTATCCCCAGTCAGGGGAATCAGTGCTTTGATCCAGCAGAGGCAAAAGTCAGCCATACTTTTCATCAGGTGTTCACGATGCTATCTAAGTGTGGTGAGCTAAAGAGGTAGATAAGTTGCCTTGATATACCGTTTATGGTAAGTACAGGCTGATATGTCAACTTCCACGGATGGCTGAACGTCTCATAGCAACAGCTCTTTGGGTAACTTTGGACCAGCCATTCAAGGTTGACTAGCCTAAACATACTTGGTATAGTAGTAGCTCTAGCTTACTCCCTGCCGAGTGTTTCATTCTCCCATCATAACCTAGAGGACAACAGACAAGGTTATTTGTATTTTGATTCACTTCTGCTATACATGCTTTTTTTTCCTTGCAGTGGCCTTGCACCCTGAAGTGCAGGCCAGGGCACAGGCGGAACTGGATACTATAGTAGGCAGCGAGAGACTGCCCTCTCTCAATGACTGCAATTCGCTTCCTTATGTCAATGCAGTCTGCAAGAAAGCCCTTCAATGGCAATCCGCCGCACCTATATGTACGTTCCTCTGTACTCAGACTTGGATTCTTCTGTGCACACTCATTTGAAGATAATAGTGATGCCACATGTAGCTACAGAAGACATCTACTGCGAGGGGTACTTCATTCCAAAAGGAACGTTCATCATCGGAAATTTGTGGTGAGTACTGTGTAGTCCAATATATGCGAGTGTGTATAAGCATGCAAATTGTCCTGATGAGTGAATCCTTGCTGACCAAGCATATAGGGTAGTACTCCGTGATAAATCCACATATCCTGATCCTGACATGTTCTACCCTGAGTGGTTCCTCAGAGACTCTCCACAGCCTGCTCCCCAGAGTGTCTGCTTTGGATTCGGTAGAAGGTAGGTACATTTCTGTCGTACTGAATACTTACCAACCAATTTTTCCCATCTATCATTTCAGGATCTGCCCTGGTAGGTGTTTTCCCTGTCCATTTCATGCGCCAGTACCGACCATTGGTTTTCCTTAGGCTTACACCTGGCAGAAACAGCCCTCTTTATCTCAGTTGCCATAATGCTCACTGCACTCCATGAGTCGAGGTTAGCTCTGACGTTGTTAGGTGAGCATTTTATTTTATGGGTATCCAATGGCTGCTCTTCCTGGACGTGGCTAAATTCGAACACTTCTAGTCATTCAAAACCGTCTAGGTGCCAGATTACTGCCAGGCCTCCTAAATCAGCAGTGTTAGTGGGTGGTGCTCAAACCGATACTTTTATGCATACTTGAATAATGTATTCTAATGAAAATTGGTGGATTAGTAGACATTTACATTAGGTCTCATTTAGAAGAACTTCTTCTGCCAAGTCAACTGACATTGGCACTCGCAAAATCGAGATTTGATGTCTGCCTTCTAGTACTTCAAAGAGCGATTTATGAAGAATGGAAGAGTCGTCACTTTGCCAGTTCTTCCTGTGGGAGCGTTGCGGTCTATGGCGACAGTCTGCTCAATGTTGAGCGCTATCAAGTTATGAGCACCAGAAGTCTGTTGGATGAATATCTGCCACAGAGGTCTTGGATCCAATAGAGACAGTCGGTTTTTTTCCTGAGCAGTGCGTTCTAGAACTCTTGTTACTTAGGGGGCCACCATGGAGGGGGCAATACTGGTGAGATGATCAGATTTCTAGGAATTCATGTGCTAACCTTCCTGGAAGTTTTTGCCAATGCTGCAGCTGAGAATTTGACCCGGGAACCATCATTAGCACAACAGACCGCTGAACTGGGCCCATCAAGAAGATGTTTGCGTGGTTGATCTATCTGCCCCGTGGTGACCTCATGCCTATTTCGCATCACCAACAAATCACTTGTGTGCAGTTCGATCAGTCATATCTCTCTCCATTTATTCCATGCCCAGCGGTGTAAGATGGTCATTGTCTGTGGCTGTCAGGAACATTAATAATTGCAGAGGGAGCTCGGAACCAAGTGTAATGGTACCTTCGGAAGTTATGTAACAGCAGGGGGTTGGACGAATCATCTATTTGAGGTAACAGAAGAAGCAAGATGCAGAAAGTCGCTTGCTGTCCTCAGATTTTGAGCCCACTATTTTAGTGGTCCTCTTTCATTGCCCAGCACAAGTCCGAACTCGACCCATCTTCCCTGTCCATTCCATTGTGCCATAATTTCCTTGGCGCCAGATACCACCATGTGGTGCGCATTGACTTTAATGAAACTCTGCTCATTAACTGATCTCCTTTCACCAGCTGGTAGCCAGGTTCCCACAATGGCAGGTGATGCTAACACAACAGGCTCACTTGCTATGGATCAATTGTGGTTAACCACTCCTCATGTTTTTTCTGATCTGACTGGCTCGAGTGTCAATGGTGCGTCGTTTCTACTACATTTAATGTATGTTACTTACATTTGTGATGGTGATGGTGATGGTAGGTTTGAAACGCCATGCTCCAACAGCATTCATTACTAGTCCTTCCCGACCATCTGGCAGCAAGCGAGTCAGATCTGACAACTATGTATATAGCGGTTTTCAATCAGGTAATAATTTTTCATCGTGTACCTTCTCTTTGATAACGTGGTGACCCTTCGAATGAAGAGCAACCTGAGGTTGGCACCAGCAGAACCAGTTACCCAGCAATTGGTAGCACTTTTCCTGGGCCCATGCGCCGATCCTCTGCTCTATGCCCAGCTCGTGATGCTCAAAACCCGTGGCCATGGGCATAGGCCACATTGAACTGTCAGTCCTGATTTGGATCTAGTTCTATGTTGATGTCTTTGTCTTTGGTTTTTGGTTTTGATTCACGATCTTGTTTCTTTCCACCGCCCCCCATTTTAATCACGACTTTACTTGCACATTCACGAATTTAATACCATTACACCACCCAAACTCACATTTGCTAATACTATCGTGTTGTACATGCAGATTACTTATGATACATAACCATTGTGTTTCACGCAGTATGGAATGCCAATGCTCTTTGACATTCCTATGACAGGCTGAATGTTTTTTCGACAGCTTAGCCTTCTGGAGCAGTTGTGTATGCATTTGCTGGTGGTGGTCCATGCACCAAATACGTGTGCCACCCCGTCGCCTTGTGCACGGAATGAGTCACTTGTTTTGTGTGTGCTACCCCTCGTTTTGTGTGTGCTACCCCTCGTTTTGTGTGTGCTACCCCTTGTTTTGTGCATGCAGTTGCTTGTTTTGTGCACATCAACCCTTTTTTGTGCGCACACATTTTTGCACCACTTGGACCTCCATAATGGACAGGGATAATCCAGAATTTCTTCGTCCAAAACGTTGGATGTACAGGCCATGGTAATAGGAGATGCGAAAGGGGGACACAGAATCCATGACGTCATCTGATAGCATAGGGACGTCATCCGAATATTGGTGAAAAACCAATACACAATGTACCAATGGTTGATAGGCTCATTGTGTATTTCTTCTTCGTACAATAGTGTTTAATAAGTTTCAGGCGATCATAAGTGTGAAGAAGAGTTTGAAGGATGACAGGGCACACAAATCTTGAAGCGCTTCGTGCGATAGTGAACCCATGCACGAAAAGGGAGGAGCCACATGACGCAACCAAAAAGGTGTGCCACGTGAAGCACTCAATCATTCACGCTAGCTCATGCTTAATATAGTACTGTTGATCCTGGAAGAAAGCTTGGTTAGATAGGACAGGTCACCCCTTAGAATGGACAATACAGTGGCCCACAAAGCCACCAGCTTCTCTATGTGCTACACCATGTATGTCATCAATGATTATTTAAATATATTCCTCCTATCAGGCTCTAATTCGTCTATCTTTGAAAATAAAGCGACAGCACGCTTGCAATGCTCGTTATGGCCACACTCAAACTCCTTTCTCTCTGCATCAGACGAGGCCTTTAACGGCTTGAACCCATAGGCAACCCAATGAAACAGACCACCAGAACAGTACTGTGTAAACGACTATCTTGTTTTATTGGGCCCGATAGCAATATTTCCATGGCACAGTGTTCCAGAAGGCACTAAAATCATAGATCCTGGGGAGAACTCGATAATCAGGCCCAGATCAAAGAGAACCAAGTGGCCGCCTTGCTTTGGGTCATATAAGCCACATGCAAAGATAGTGCAAAGCCCGAATGGAACATTGGTGCTGTTAACGTGCTCCAATATGACAACATGGGGACCACAGTTAAACATACAAGTCGGGAATATGCTGTTCATGAATGGCTTTCTGAAGTGGGGGTTGCTCTTGAACAGTGGGTTGAGGTGGTCTGCGTAGTCTTTGTAGAGCTTTGGTGTGTAAAACGCAAATGCATCTGTGGGTTGATGTGAGAGGCACACGTTATGGAATGTGTTCAGAACTCACTACACATGAATCCAGCAGCCCGAACAAACGCCTTGTCTGAGACAAGTGCATCAATGACCAATCACTCAGATGCACTGTGTGCCAAGTCTCCAGGAGCCTGTTTTGCATGAACATGAGGTAGGTTCGTCTCTGAGGTGGATGCATACTGTCTGCCCTCCACCGTAGGAAACCCTAGCAGAAAGGGAAACAAAATCCCCCCTCCATTCATGACGAGCCTGCTTGAGGTCACGGGGCGCATGCTGAAGCAGGTCGCTCATTTGTTTCTGTACATCATCCCAGTCCTCACCCTGCGGCCAGCCTGCTAGCATGGAGATGATACAGTCCTCTTTGTCTACAATGGCGACAGGAATTCTTTGGCAATGATCAGAATCAAGAGCACTAAAGACAAAAAGGCCCTGGAAAGCCAACATACCGTCTGTCCTAACCAACCACCTTGAACCCCTCTGCGACTAACCCTTTTAGTGTGCACTCTGCTGACCTTTTGCAACCCTGATGTTGGCTGACAAAAGCCCCTTTGGCCGCTTGAAGTTTCTTGGCATTGAAAGTGACAGGGATGTCGAGTGGCTTCAAGTGCTTCTTGGATAAGGACGATCTAGGAATGCCTGGGTTCTTTATTTTTTCTGCAGCCCGTTTTGCCTTCCTTTGTGCGTAATACCGGGCTTGCTTTGTGAATGGTCCCGGGTTGCTTCTCTGGTCCAATGAAGGAGCAAGCTTAGCCAGCGTGTCGTTGGTAGGGGCTTCCAAGGAGCCACCCTCATAGTCACTATGACCAGATAGTGCATGACCTATCTCTCGTTGAAGTGTGGCGTTGACGGAACTACGGAATGCAGTGAATGGGGTGCAATGAGGCACCAAGGGATCCAGCATGTTTCTTTAGAGGCATTCTCCCTGTGCGGAATCGAAAGAAAGCGTTTCTCTCTGTGTGCCATGCAAAGGAGCTACCAAATGCAAGAATGCAGTAGATTGCTGAAAAGAAAGCATTTGAGTCTGCTTAGTGAAGGAAAACAACATCAAACAGGTCACAGCTTGTTTTTCCATGATTCACGCTATGATGATACATTTGATAATGGATAGGTGAATCATAACCTAGTGTGAGTAACCGAGGGTCAGTCACCTTATCGGATGTTCAATAGCTAGTGTTCGTAGGTCCAGTTGCCAAACCAGCTAAAGACCGTTGACCGGACTGGACCGAACTGAAATTGCGATTGAACTGTGGTTGCAGTTTAGAGGGTGGGACAAGTTAGTCTGGTGACCAGACCGCTATGATTGGTGCTTTGCCATGCATCCAGGTAGAGTGTCGCAGGAATATTTTCAACCCTCCGGAGACAGTCACCAGTCATATCAAGAATGTACACACAGAGGAGGATTACGATTCACCCAAGGTTTCTCATGTCATCGAATCAAAGCCCTCGATTGCTTCTACTACAAACTTGATCAAGTTTGGAGGCAGGCGCATGATTCGCACCAGACATGGCCTTCCCAAGCGACAGAGCCTTGAGAACACTGTATTGGTGGGGGATGGGGAGGGTCTCAGTAAGTAGGATGGTGATCATGGAAGCGAGAAAGTATTCATCAGTTTATTTTTAGTCATCCTGCCAGCGGAGGATAGAAGCCGAGGGTGTCGACGCCAAGTGAGGATTTTGGGATTGACTTCCACTTCACAGCTTGTATGAGTGGACACTACGCCACTGGTAGAGGACAAGCGGTATATAATGTTGTCATCGGCAACCTCTCATTGACAAGGCGATACCGATCCACTTCAGAGGTGGATCTGAAAACTCATCAGCGAGGTCGCAAATGTCACAGATTTTCATTTCAGACAAGGCATGTGGGTCGAAGTCATCAAAGGGGGATCTAAACAAGATCACCAGACAACATGGAAGTCTGAGTGGCGAAGGAAGCACAGGGATTGACCGAGATTCAGAGTCGCTCCCTTACATTGCTATCCTGGCCGACCTCGGCTGACCATCATCATTCTCTGTCACATTCCCAAAGTGGGAGATGGGTGACTGCTGCCTACGAATCTATGCAGCTGGCATCGATGCCAATCGGAGGCAAAAATGCTACTGGCTATGTCATCTTCATCATGTAGGCCTGCGTATGCGATTCTGATTTATTAGGAGGCTTATGTGATGATCTAGGTTTCTTATCAGCCTTACTTGATGACCCAGTTCTCAAATACTTTTGATTCCTACCTTGAAATTCTGCGCTGTGTCAACTGTCATATCAAATATGAAATAAAGCAAGATGGTCCAGACTGGTGACTAAAAAATGAATACTCTATCTGTTTCCATAAACTACAGGACTCCGAGCCATAACTAGACTACACTCGGTTGGCTTTTGGCTGATGGATTGGTGGCATAGAAATCATGGTACATCCACGAGGCTGGATGCACCGTTATCCGATCCTGGCTATCTGGGGATATGCCTCCTGGTTATAGAGCTGTATCATTTCCATCTTATTTGTGGCATTTATGGGAATTGTCTTTTTCTTCCCTGACACCTCAGACAAGCACACATGGGATGAATTATACTGTTGTCATTTTGGGTACTGTTCTCGTGCTCTCGCTTGTCTGGTGTTACTTCCCCATATATACACTGGCCTGGGTTCACCAGACTAACCAGTGCCAAACATGGGGTAATGATGATCCCCCTGGAGGGTTTCAACAGGAATTCTCCCTTGGTAGAAGGGAAGGCAGGAATGGCCATAAATGAGAATCGCATAGCAGTACTGTGTTGATGCCACGTCCAACATCAGTGATATTCACTATCACTTTCACTGCATCTGCACTGCAGCTTGCATAAATGGCTGTCAACTGATCTTTTTGTGATTGGGCAAGTCTTTTCCTTGGCTGACAAGTGTCTAAGTGGTACTAAAAAGTCTTTTACAGCATGACTTACTTACATGAAACAGCCGTCAATGCTACCCTTCTGCTTCGACTTTACGTGCACACCCGCATTAAGGTTTCACTACCCAAATTTCAAGCATGAGCTGTGAGGTGATACACCTGGCGCGATCTATGGTCATGTTTGATGGGATTTTGTGCCCCACTAGTGACTCGGATTGCCAGGGTGATATTAGTTGCTCTGAAACTTGCTTCTATTTCACTGGTTTCTTGTAAATGGGGGGCTTGTTTCAGGCTTGAGTATTTGAGTCATAAATCTTGAGAAGTTACCAGGGAGTGATTATGGCACTAGTAGAGATGCACATTTATTTCATGCACGTCTCAATGCAGTCACTGTGGTTAACGGTGCGCTGTCCTCGTCACTATGACTGAGTATTTGTTCTGCCTGATCTTAGCGGGGCTTTGAGAACTGGTCCATTTGGCAACTTCTGCATATCCATTGGCACTACCCAGGGTTCACAACAAACAGAATCAATGGTATCACAGTATATGGAACCTCCACGTCTCCGTCATCTGTCTTTCCTGTGGAGTCCTTGGATGTGCTCTTCATAAACCATAGCGTAGGTATCCTTGTGCTCTCGCTCATCTGGTATTACTTCTCTGTATACAGCAGCATGAATTGGTCCACCGGATGAAAGTGAAGAAAGAAAGTGCCTTTGGTTATGTTGAAAGCTACATTCGAGCAGTAAACTGAGTGCAAGAATACATAGGGAAATGGTCTGAGAGTGTACATCCCTGCTCGTAATTGGATCATCTACAAAGCTGAAGTTAAAACCCTCGAGTACGGCTGCACGTTCCTCAAAATCCCGATGTGAGGACGTTCACAACCCGCCCTTCCCTGAATACAAGCAGCAAGGGTAGCACCGGCACTCTGCCCCTTGAAGTAAGCACCATGTAAGAATCCTGAGTAGACGCTACATGAGCGCATGCGACAGAAGAGAGATGATGCTTGATCCACCAAAGTATCGCATGCTCATGGCCTCACCAGCAAACCAGAGGCAATCTCCCACAGGTTCTCCAAGTAAGAAGGGACATAGGATGGTCCCCAATTGGAATATGAGCCTCAGAATAGCTTGTCGGAGGCCCATTTAGGGAAATAAATGTCGACAGGTTAAGGGATGGTGATATTCGGGTACATTGTTTGAAGAACCTCCATGACCTCTGACCAGACCTGATCAAGAGTGAGTTGCTCAACGTAGAGAGACCAATCGCCCTAAGGTTTCATAAGAGGAACGTTCACCTGGGGCAGGTGCTCGCTTATGGTAACTGTGGCAACAAGTATGCCAGAACCAGGGAAAAATTCAGCATGATCCAGGCTCTACCATGCAGGATATTTTCCTGTCTGCTGGGCGGCATATACCAACTAACAAAATAGATGCCGTTATGACATGATAAGGACTTGCCTGTGTTGGGAACCAGAATGTTTCATTGAATTGCAGAAAGATCTTGGTGTATGTAGCCTAGAGCACCGTGAGTATCTGATCAAAATCACACCGGACAGCTAACCATTGTAATGCTATTGATGGCCTCGACCTTCCAGTCAGGCAGAGCAGGTTCGAAGTGGACATCATTATGTCACAGCACACCAATGCTGAACGTGCACAAGACATGGTCAGTGATGATTGTCAGGCCACTTGTTGTGTACACGGTGATGTTGCGTTTGCCATATTTGATGAGGTTAACTGTCTCGTTGTAGACCACCTGTTTAGATTGTAAAAATTCTGTCACTTCTGCTTGTGCAATGTAAGAGAATCCATGCTGGTCGGTGCACATTTGGTCTTCATCAGAGAATCCCCCAGCTTCAGGGACATATGTGAAATTATAGTTCTGTGGAAAATGAGAACAAGACCAGGATCTGTCTATCAAGGCTTACCCATGTGGAAGTGAGCAATGAGGTTTGTGAGGGTGACTGGAAACAACTCAAGCAATGGTCCAGAATTCACACAGATTATGTACCTGCGAATCTGCATTAGACACAAGAGAATTAGTAAAGCTCATTACATACAGAACAAACCATGACTTGCATTGCTAGATACTGAGTCGGTCAAGTCTAATAAGTACTGCAGCTTTTACTTACAAGGTCGGTCATGAGATAATCACAGGTGGCTTCTTGCGGGGTTCTTGGACCGATGCCCATGAGACCATATGCAGATCTGAGACTCATATCAACTTCACCCTCTTTTACGCATTGACCTAAGTGCAATTAAGATAATCAATCTCCATCCAAGACAGAAACGCGGGTTTGACATACCTGCAAGAACAGAGGCCTGAGTGAATTTACTGACTGCATTCTTGAGCACGTCAGTGTAATTATTGTAGCCACTTTCATCATAGGTAGCTGTGGTCCATCAGTATACCTCATGAACCCCCCCAAGCGAATAAAATGTACATACTGACATTTCCTGTGTCGTTGTAGACTATGGTGAGATTGTGTTTGCGAGCCAAGTCCCAGAATGGATTCAAACAACCATTTCCCTGTTATGTTCCCTGCATCCAATTTGGACCCCTTTCAACAATTACTTGTTTACCGGGTATACCAAAAGTTGTGTGACTCATGCGACCGCCTAGCTCGGTCTTGGCATCAAGAATGATGAAGTCATTGATACCATGCTTGTGAAGTGTTTGTGCTGCAATAGTACATGCCATACCGCCACCCAGGATAAGAACAGTAGTATGTTTTGATGTGGTGGTTGGATTGGTGTTCCGGGGATGCACACCAGAGGTGGTGGACAGAACTCCAAGAAGAACGAAGTGAGGAAACCACCCGGAGAGAAACATGTCAAGGTGTAGAGAATTGGCTGTGATCACGGCTGGGGTTTTATCAAGGCAGGAGGGATAGGGAAAACGAGTGGAACTCACTGCAGGCCGTGAGCCACGCAATGGAACAGTCTTCAAACTCTACTGATCAATGGAATTGTAGACTGAGGCATTCTGTGTAGTCACTGGAAACAGAGGTGAGTTACAGAGAAATGTTCACACTATATGATGACCCAAAGGGTCCACTCGCCATCATTCCCGGTTCGCAAACTTGTTGTGCACCATGACTTACTGCGTGGATGGGTGACACTGCGGCGTGAACCTACCGATGGGTTCAGTGATGGTGTGCTAACACGCGATGGTCTGCAGTGTAGCGGCAGTTCACGGCATTCCCATGGTGTAAACTGCAGTGAAACCTGAGGCCTGAGCACTTGAGCTCATACTGACTTCGCAACAACTGCAAGGACACCCCATGGTACCACTGTGCTGGTGGTTAGATTCAATGTCTTGACTCTGTCATTACTGGCAGGTAGATATAGGCATCGTGTCATTATGTAATGATTTGCATATTGCAATATGTGATAAACATATATCCGTCTTGCCCTAGTCGAATCTGTCATTGTCCGACTCAGTTAAACATCACATATGCTGTCGTTTCGTTATCCATGCCCCGTCTATTCCATTGGGAGCTTGATCTATTTCTACTATGACTATGCCCTATGCCCAGCTACAACCCTATGCCCTATGCGATATGTACTTAAGGACACCCGTGTCATAGTAGACAACAGAGAACTCAGAAGAGAGGTGTTGAACCATTCTTACTGAGCCTTACCATGAAACATCTCGCCGACTACGGCTGGCAGTGGTTTCACAATGACACATGGGTACTTACTGAGTTGCCTCACATCTGCCTGTGTGACGTTCACTAGAATAGTTGCCTCATCAGATTCCCCGGCACTAAAATAGGTCCCATAATAGATTATTTGATGCATTTATCGTTGGCACAAATGGTATAGGGGGTATTGATCCAATGGCCTGTTGGATCAATACTCAATACTAGCAGTTTCCAAACATCAGTCCTGAGTATATAGTCAATGTTACCCTACAAGATGTCATCACAGAATGAAGATAGTGAATACATATACCCAGATGAGTCTGTGCTTGAAGTGAGGGTGGAACCAGCGGTGATGAGGGAGGGAAAGTTAGGTCCCCGACTGCAGAAGTCGATGATTTGCTCGTGATGGACATGACGCAACCAGGGTCACGCGCATGGTCTAACTTTGGCGGGCACCGATTGACTCTGAGTTGCAGGTTCAGATCCCGCAAAATTTACCACTAAGAGCCGTGAGACAACTCAGAGGGCTTGATTATAGCCTACTCTTCAGTGGACTCGTCTATTCTAATTTCCATTTCTCTACCCGTGCCATACTGAGATTTTCGGATCCATCAAAGGTGCCAAATGATGCTCGGGCTACATTCAATAATCCAGGGGACCTTTTGCCAGGATCCCTGAAATAACTAGATATGCTTCATGTCGTTTCGGGCCACACACACATGATCCATGTGATTTTCCTTTTCTCTCATGTTCCTAAACACGTGGTTTTCCAGCTCAGGTCAGAAACTTCCATATCACCAGTTTGACCCCAGTGTCACCATGGTGGAGTGCATCGGTCCACTGGACCAGTTCCAAAGGTAGGCGAGGACGACACCATCAGCATGCATTGTCCCCCCAGTCATTTTTTCTGGATGGACAAAGCATGAAGGGAGGGATCGTAGATGAGAAACGTGAACACATCTGCTGCTATCATTGTTTGTATTTTTTATTGTTCTTTATCATTGCGTTTGAACTCGTTGAAACTTACACCTTGGATATAATAAATGTGCCATCTTTGGTGCAGTATCTATTATACCGAATTTGTCCCTAGCTTTACTTCGAAACCGGGAGCTTTACATATTACTCGTCCACGTACGAGAACACACAGGTCATCAAAATACTCAGATACCGTTCTTTAAGTGTCCAACATGAGAGCATTTGCAACTCACTTTTCTCTGAATACAAGCAGCAAGGGCAGCACCGGCACTCTGTCCCTCAAAGTAGGCACCCTGTAAGAAACCTGAGCAGACGGTGTGTGAGCGTACGTGATAAAGTAGAGGTAATGCTTGACTCACCAAAATACTACACACTTGTAGCCTCACCGGCAAACCAGAGGCAGTCCCCCACCATTGCTTTGGGGTTCTCTGAGTGAGAAGGGACATAAGATGGTCCCGAATTGGAGTATGAGCCCCAGAATAACTTGTTGAAAGCCCACTTTAGGAAATAAATGTCAACAGGTTGAGGAACAGTGATGTTCGCATACATGGCTTGAAGGACTCCCATGACCTCCGACCAGACCTGATCAGGAGTGAGCTGCTCAACATAGAGAGACCAATCGCCCTGAAACAGTATAAGAGGAGCATTCATTGGTGGCACAATGCTTACTTACAGTAACCGTGACGAAAACTATGCCAGAACCGGGGAAGAATCCGGCACAGTCCAGGTTCTGCCAGATGGGATATTTTCCTGTCTGCTGCACAGCATACAATCCAAACTAACACAAAATGAAGAGACAGGTATAGTCGCGACACGACGAAAGCTCACCTGTGTTGGGAACCAGAACGTTTCATTGAATTGCAGAAAGATCTTGATGTATGTAGCCTAGAGCGTGGTGAGTATTTGTCCAAAATCACACTGAATAACTAACCATCGTAATGCTATTGATGGCCTCGACTTTCCAGTCAGGTAAAGGAGGTTGGAATTGAATATCGTCATGTTGCAACATACCAACGCTGAATGTGCATAAAACGTGGTCAGCAATGATTGTCAAGCCACTTGTCATGTACATGGTGACGTTATATTTGCCATATTTGATGAGGTTGACGGTCTCGTTGTAGATCACCTGTTTGGGTTGTAAAAATTTGGCCGCTTCTGATTGCGCGACGTGAGAGAATCCATGCTGGTTGATACACAACTGATTGTCACCAGAGAATCCCCCTGATTCAGGGACATATGTGAAATTATTGTTCTATCCAAAATGAGGACCGGACAGGGGATTTGCCATCTAGTACTTACTCACGTGGAAGCGAGCCACGAGGTTTGCGAGGGTGACTGAAAATAACTCAAGCAATGGTTCATAAATTAGGTTAGATTACCAATCTGCACAACTGCATCGGATGAAGATCAACCTGAAGAATCAGCATAGATCATCAGACAAAATGAATCATGGCTTGCATTCCTAAGCACTAAGTCAGCCAAATCTAACAAGCATTGCAACTTTTGCCTACAAAGTCAATC
>JBBPTW010000245.1:0-20203 GCA_038094575.1 Phylloporus cf. nigrescens | reverse complement strand
GTAACACCAATAAACTGTTGTTGAAGTCCACAAGGGCGGTAGGAGGCGTCGAAATAGAATAAGCCTTTCGACTCGTCCACGCGAAGGAAGGTAGCCACGTCTTGATAATTCGGTAACGTCGCAGAGAGTCCGACCAGCCGAACGTAGTCGCCAGTCTGCTCCATCCTCCGAATAGTACGTGCAACGACACTCTCCAAAACAGGACCACGCTCATCGTGCAATAAGTGGATCTCATCGATGATCATGAGGCGAACAAGATTTGTGTAGCTGGTGTCGGTACTCTTTCGCGTGATTACGTCCCACTTTTCCGGGGTCGTAACGATGATTTGAGTCTCGGTGATCTGATGTTTTGTCATTTGAGAATCACCGGTAAGTTCGCCAACTTTGACACCGAAAGCCGCAGTAAGACGGGAGGTGAAGTTGCCAACCATCTCTTGTACGAGGGCTTTCATCGGGGCAATGTAGACTATCTTGAACTGGTCAAGCGCAAATTCACCAGTCTCTTCGTCCCTATACTTTGCGAGTTCATTCAGAATGGTCAACATCGCGACGTTAGTCTGGATACATCGGTAAGCTGCGGTTCAGAGGCAAAGTCGTCAGGCCCACCTTTCCGGCACCAGTTGGCGCACAAAGGAGTACGGGTTCATCTGTACCAAACGCGACAGGGAACAGTTTGCTTTGCACTCGATTGAGTTTCGGGACCGAAAACGCAGCCCGTGCCCACTCGGGCAGCCTGGTGACAGGAACAAGTTCGTCCTCGCTCCCGGTATTTTTCTTTGGCGCAGGTACGTGGATTTCCTCGAAGCCTTTCCGAGAACGCTTAAACGACCCATCTGGAAGTTTGCATTTCTTGTTCGACATCAAGTGTCCCCCCTGACTAAACGCCATGCTCTCGAGGTCGACAGTGGCCTTTGGCTGAACAGTAGAACCGGGTGCGAGAGTTGCCGTTTTAGGCACCGCAGTGGCCTCCTTGACGTCAACATCCATTGCATCGTCGTGGGTCTTCTTAGCTTGACGGTCTCCAGCCAGGTCCCTGAGAATCCATCCAACACCCTTCTCCCGCATTGCCACTTCTACGTTTATTCGTTCGTCCGCGTCGCTCCGCATCAGCTTGGTACACCAGACTATGACGTCTCTGTTCTTTAAGAACTTGGTGATGACGTGGAAGCTTTGATATTCGAATAGCTCCATAAGCTGGTTCTCGCAATTGCGCAAACCCGACTCCGAACCAAGAATAGAGAGCACTGCGGCGGCTTTGTCTGCAGCCGTGACGGGGTCTGAGTAAACTTCGGATATCTGGCGCTGTACCCAGAAACCATCGATGGAATGTGGAGAAACGACGTCCTTGACTGCTTTGGCTTTCCTTGCTTGAGAGGCAGCGGAAGACCCACCGATAACAAGCTCGTCGGCGCCAGTGTCTTCTTCTCCCTCGTCTCCTTCCTTTGCCTCCTGCTCGCCTTCTTCTCCCTCTTCGTCATCGGACTCATCCCGAATCTCATAACCCTCCTCATCTTCCTCGTCCTGTTCCTCCTCATCGAAGACGACCGCAACACCGATCTCCTCGTCAATCTCCGCGTCCTTGCGCTCCATGTCTGGGTCCACTACTTTCTCGTCTTCGGCGCCATAGTCAGTTATCTTTTTCGACAGGGCGACCAGTTGGGAGAACGTGTCATTAGAGACACTTCCCAGAATATCCTCGATCTCCTTTTTCTTGTCAAAGTCCTTCATGTTCTCGTTTTTAAGGGTCTCCAGAACCGTATCTGTCGCGCTACGGATGATATCCTGGGCCTGGTCTCCGAGGGTTTGGTGCACGGAAGACAACATGAACTCGTAAACCTCCCGCGTCTCCGCGGTGCGCGGTCGGTACGTCAGGCCTTCGACGTCCTGAGTGGCCTCGATAATGTCAGCAAAGCCAAAGCCGGCATCGGTACGGCGCTTGGTTGATGCAGCTTTTTCAAGGGTGTCTTATCTACTGGCGTCTCCTGCTTTCTTCTTCTTCTTTTCAATGTCTTTTGGTGCGGCGCGTTGGACGCGCGAACCCATTTCCTTGGCGTCTATTCGACCTGCCAAAGAAGTTGGCGCGCCATCCGGCTCCTTATCTCGTCGCGGAAGTGCAGAGCGGTCGGCCGTGAGGACAAGAGAAGAGATGGCACCGTAGTTGTACCCCGAAAGGTCTGGTTTACCAGAAGGTCGACCCCACATTTTGGTGGGATTATGTTACAAAAAGAGAAGAAAAAAAATTGGAGTGAAGGGAGGATAGATTGGAATAACCGGGAGAATGGTCATTGGACGGTGTCGTCGATGTTGTGGAAGACGAGAACAAATTTGGCTTCTTGAGACGAGTGCAGCTTACTCAGCACCTTCTGTTCGAAACAGGAGCAAACAAACGCAGGAAGTTCTGGCAGGTATCCATCGTGACATACTACTAAGTAGTTCCGGTCCTCAAACCCTAATATATGATCCGAGTCGAATACACTTTTCTTACCTAACCAGAACGTCCTCTGGATCATCACGTGATCCTCAAATGGGGCCCAGGCTGAGATGAGTTGGCAGTTGTACTTATTTACTTGACGAGAGTGAACCACTGGAACTCGTACATGCTTCCAATTGGGATGGTCCCAGTCCCCGCGAATCTTTTCAACTTCCAAACTACATATGTGATGAGAATGACATCAGAATACTGAGGAGAGAAAAAAAAGCATATGCGGAACGGGTAGCACCCACTGCAGCTAACAGCGTAGCAAAGAAAACCCCAAGCACGGCCAAACTCAGTCCATTCTGCTCGGGTCCGAGTCCACCAGACTATACTGCCTCATCAGTGTACATTCCCCACCATTCTCCAGGTCAATGTTGTAGGCATAAAAGTAACCTTCAGAAGAGATCACCATCACTTGCAGGAGTGTGCTACATGTTGACAGCATGCACGCCCAGACAAACAACGTGCCATAAATCAGTCATGAGTAACAGTGTAACGTTGCGTCAGACCTGTACAAAATGACATGTACCCGCTCAGCCCAACTACACACTGTGCTCCACTGGTCGGCAACCTCAAAAACGCGAAGTCACGTGCTGGCTCCCAAAGTTCAGTAAGTGTGTTCGGCAGGTACCCTCCAACAGACGAGGAGATCGACTTGGTCAAATGCAACGACCGCCATCGAATCATGGAAGACATGCTGTTTGTCTTCTTCTGTTCGTCCACAAATGAGTCGTAGTCGCCCATTCGCCCATCTTCGGGGTCTCTGCTGTCCACAGACTCCATCGGACTCGAGGGTCTGTCTTTCTTACTGCTTGTACCATTCCCAGATCCTTGTCGAGGACTGAGCTTGAATATATGAACGGTATTGTGGGCGGAGCTGATGGCCAGCAAACTTCCAATGGCATTGAATGACATACTATAGATTCTGGCCTCTCATGTGCCTCTTCGAAACTGCCACAGCCATTCCACACCTGGGATGCTCCATACACGAATGACCGTACCCTTGTCGGATGCTGTGGCAAGGAGGGCGCCTGATGGCGAGATGGCAAGTGCAGAGAGCGGTGATTTGTGTGTGCGAATGATGTTCGTGAGCGTAAGAGTTGTTGTCGAGAACAGGAGAACATCGCTGGTTGCTGGCTGTTGCGGTGCACTAGGAGGAGACGTTGACGTGGAGGCTGATGTCGAGGGCAATGGAATAGGCAAGGGGTATGCCAGGTACGAGTTCTCTGCGTTCGGAGAGAGTGCACATATTGCTGCATAAAACAGTAAGTAATGTGGTGAACAAAAGTAGAACGAAACTCACCGTCGGGATTGGGTGGGTTAGTTAGATTAGTACTAACACACCGGACAATTAGAAAGGGTTGCAGAAAAGGACGTATCAATTCGAATAACTTCACAGCGTCCACTCTTGAGCAAGCTGAGGAAGAGGAGAGAGGGCATTCGACACTGTTAGCGTGACATGCCAACAGAGTTTAGTTTGAGTCGATTTCGCGGGCAGGGAAGCATTGAAGCTGTCCTTGTCAGAACGACGGATATACTGGTATAAGAATAATAAAAAGTTGGGTGATGTTAAAAGGGTTGGGTGCGAGTTAGACTCGTCCCAGGGGTTCCTTGGTAAGGTTGGTAGAGTGAGAAAGTGTTGCTACGAGAAGACCTGAGCGCAAATGGACAAGTCCGGTCGATTCCGGACTCGTAAGTGAAGCGGATGTGTAGTTTCCGGTACCAGATAGCATACCAGATATGGTGGATGGAACGAATAGTGATGAAGACAAAAGACAAACGATAAGGGAAAGCGTCACGAAGACTCGATGATAGAGTCAGACACTTAGTGAGACGAATGATGGGGTTCAAAAAACCTCTCCATTTGGAACAAGGTACAAGATTTTTATAGTCCGGGCATACCCTGCGACTAAGTAAGGTACAGATGAGAATAAAGTGACAGCATCAGTGAACTGCCAACAGTGTCAAGAAACGAAATATGAAGTTAGAATATAAGTGACAGCTCGAGTCCGGTGATGGTAGTATCAAGGTACGAAGTGAGATGAGATATGACCTGAACTCAATAGAGAGAATAAACGTACGAAGAGCTCACGGACCATGCGGGCATACGAAGACTGATTAGTCCGTACAGTAGTTGATAAGTCTATATGAGTAAGAGAGAAACAAAATAAAATAAAATGTAGAAAGCGGAACGAGTGACCGGATGCATGACCGGATGCATGACCGGATAGTATACCGGATACGTAGTCCGGTGTTAGTTCGGTACCGGAATAAACGAATACGTACTTGATCGCGAGCAGATAGACGCGGGACACTAAGGGATGTTTTGAAGGACACTCTTGAACACTATGGGAACCTAGAAAGACAGGGGACAAGCCCCTACGAACGTAAGGAGCACTGAGCTCCTACACTGGTCACACCAAGTCGCACCCAGTCACGTGACGGTATCAGACTCTAGAGGCGGAAATGGATGTCGACGGAGGTCGTAGGGAGATGGCAAAATAGAAACAAGTCCATCGAGAGGGAGGGTCGGAGAAAGGGCTGTGCGTATATCAACAACGGCAAATGAGGTGAGAGAAAGCGAACCTAACTAACCAGGGGGTTCTCCCCTGGACCCCCCCTCTCAATAATCCGAGCCAACCTAACACTAACACCAACCTAACTGACCTAACTAACCCGGGGGGAGACCCCCCGGTCCCCCCATCCATATGAATGAATAAATAAATAAATAATAAATAAAATCAAGCACAGTTGGAAAGTATGACTCAGGCTCCCCAAAAGGACCATTGAATCCAGCTTCTGAATCGAGCATAGCTATTGGAAAGTATTCCCTCGGCTGCTCAAAGGGGCAGAAATCAGGGGAAGTCCGTTGAAATATCCTGAGAGAATATAGTATAAAGCGCTCTGTTTCGTTGCACGAGGGTCTTGTCCTTGGAACCCAAAACAGCACCTTTGAACCCATTGCAGAATACATTTACTCTCGCTAGGACCTCAATTTGAGGATCGTCTTCCAAAGGCTTGGGTAGAGTACTAATGTCCTGCAAGCAAGAAGTGAGCAAGCGCTCGACATCCTGTTTCAGCTGTGGTATGCTGTAAGATGTCCCATGAGCCCAGGATGAGAAAAAGGAAGTGTACCATGGAGAAACGTACGCTTTCTTAATATGACTGACAAGCAAGACACTGATATCCGTTACAAACGCTGGGATCCCGAACCGACCCTGGTCAGTAATCTGGTTCCAGGGTGAAGTAGTGTCGAAATATTCCTCTGCCATACGCTGGAGTGCTGCCCTTGAGAGGCTCTGGCCCCACTGAGCATCGTCAGGGAGACGAACGCAATAATACCCATGCTTCAACTTGTGCTGACGTCCTTCGATGACATCCACCCAGAGCTGTCTCGCACTGACAGCGCCGTCCCCAAGTAGATCAGGCTTGGTAAAAATTCCTGTGAAGAATCACTATGAGATAACAACGGTTTCTGTTACATATCTCCTAACCTATGGTGCGCTCTCCATCGGGATCTGCCTGCCTTGCTAGTTTTACTGATTGCTAATTCTGCATGTCGTCTGGAGGTGAGGATTAGGGACATTCCAGAATAACTGATGGATTGTCAATTACCACTCATCAGTATCGTAGTCAGGATGATCATATTCAATCGGTTGATGTACGACTCAGTCAGATCTCTCACGAGGTCAACGACCTGTTCATCTTCATTTTTTATGAGCCCTGTGGGGATAGATGCTAGCAGAGGCCCGCACGTGAGTACCGTACTGACCAGGGAGGTCAACAAAGGACAAATCTGTAGCACTCGAATCCTCGATGAAAATAGAAACCACATTTCATGAAAACTTGAGTGAGTGGATCAAATTCAGATTCTTCAGATCCTGTGCCGTCTTTCTATAGAAGCCTTCTGGGACGAGATCTGGATTGAGGATCGCTGCTTGTGCACGACGGAGCCAGATCTCCATGTCATCCCTGTTAGTGATAGTGGGTCCAAAAGGTATCTCCTTTGGCTGCATAGCAGAGCGTCCAAATGAGTCGTAATCAAAGTGAAGTTTGATCTTGCAAGACCATGTCGTTGCGCTACTGGACATTGTACATTCCATCGGGCAACTATCTGGAGCATGAGGACAAAAACTAGATAAAAGGGATAGGACACACCGGATACACGTTCCACTATCACGAGGAACAGTCACCTAGGTCAAACTATCAGACTTCCGTAACATGACAGACGATTGCTGTGGCTCACCCTGGTGACTGCCTCGACTAGAGAGCTTTTTCCAGCTGACAAGATAGTGGTGAGTTAAAAAAAACCAAATCCTATGTGTGAGATGTCTGTACTCACCAGACTGGCCACCGATGACAACAATGGAGGGAAGATCCATCATCGTCTCCGCACTGGTAAAACAAGGTCAACGAGACGGAGGGTATTGTAGTACTGAACTCGCCCCAAGGACCGCAAGTCGCTGATGAGTTGCATCACTTCCTTGCACATACGTGCGTATTCTGTCGATGAGAGATCGGGTGTTTCCCAGTTATCTTCTGGGAAGGACCGTCTCTCCGATGCTACAGAGGGTGCCATGGATGGTGCCACGGAGGGGACTATGGAAGGAGTTATGGAGGGGGCCATAGAAGGAATCACAGATGAAGTTATAGAGGGAGCCGCAGGAAGAGTGGGCTGTCTCGAGCCCTTGTGCTTGTCACGGCTGAAGCTGAAGTTCATGTGTCAAATGAGAGTAAAGAGGGATGAAGAGTGGAGAACAGGCTGGATGCTTTATACCTTCCGTGGGTGCTGTAGATCTTGCGTAAAAATATAATTCTTTTGTCGCTGCGCTATCCCATGGCGAGACACGAGGAGCGCGAACATGATATCGACATTGTGCGTTCTCTGAGAATCTTACGCGATATGAAACATGGTTTTCAGGCCAGGCACCTGTATAAGGTCTGAGAAAGCCATCTGTGGGTGGCACCTGTGTACTGCAATACGGTGATTTCGATAGCCGAGGGTGAAGCGACAGGTCAACGAGGTCCGCAGGGTGACGACACGAGGTGCTCCTTCTTTGTTGGCGCGGATCCCCGCAGCACCAAGACGGTGAGGCATGGCATGTGGGCTAAGTATGTCACATCCATAGGATTCAGGAAGCATCAGAGTACCCAGCGGGAAGTTGGTATGGGCATCCTAATGTCGACAGGCGGATCCTCTGGCTGAAAACTCATGTGCTTAGCTTCAATGGAACCCTCTGCAGGAGCTCCAACTCTCACCTGCTACTGACAACCGTGTATTCGTTTGCAAGAGACTATGGCGTTGAACTTTTGGTGCAGTAAAAAGTAGTCGTCTTAAGATGTTTTAGTCGTCGCCGCTGGAGAGTCACAGGATAAAAATATATTCAAAGTCAAAATCAGACTCCGGCGAGGAATTTGAGCCTTTCAGCTGCACTCCAAGGCAGAATCTGATTTAGCCCACTTTGTTGGTAACCTGCTGATATCGTTCCTGTTCGAGGACAGCCTAGGTTGCTAAAGGCAAGACCGGGCTTTCCTGGGGTAAGTTCAATCTCAAGCTTCACCCCGCTCGTGATTCTTAGAAGGGTCAGTGGATCACAACATGGTCTGGTGATCACTGCTATGAAACGAGGCCACGACTATCAACGGACGACTTGTCTCATCCACAGGTAGCCTCGTAGCAGTCCGGGTACCAGATTATGAATGATGCAAGAGTAGTGTCACTGCACTACGCCACTGACAGCTCTAGTGGGCCGCTAGCAAATCCACCATGGGTAACCTGCATGATATCGGGTTGCTCGTGATATTGGCTCATTATCGACGACACCCTTTTCTTGGCCTGCTGATCAAAGCTGAAAACTGCCAATACCTCAATGCCTCACGAGCACCGGTTACCTTGAGGACTGAATCAATGTCTTGATGTTTCACCTTCAAATCCTTACCATCATATGATAATTTGTTGGATGGTAACAAGCGGCGTGCGCATGACGGACGGTGAACGGGGCGCGATTCAAGTTAGTTATGTATGCCACGAGCACGTTCGATCATAATAGTCCAACATACTTGATGATTTATTACGATCTGGAGTGATTTGAATGGACCACTGTGACACCAGAACATCAGGATCAGAGACTCAGATTCGGGGTACTTGAGCTTGCCGGAAGAATACCTCAGGACTCCACCCGGTGTTATATATTACACACAAGAGCTTTGTAAATACACTGACAAGGAAGAACAAGTGCACCCGGATTCATGACTACGACATTTGTGTGGCAAAATTGTTAAGTCTCCTCTTCATCTCCTGCAGCTGGGTCCTCGTGGTCTCTAACCTGGTTCGTTTCGCCTCGATGGCTGGATCATCGCTCACCAACTCTTTCATTCGGCCAGCAAAGTCGCCCGTCGAGACCGTGTTGGCTATCAGGCACTGCAGTAGGCTGACAGACAATCTATCTGTGAGAGCCCGGTGTAGCAATTGATGGACTTTGAGCGGAACATGATCAATGATGTGCTGTGCGACTACATTCAGCATCTCTTTGCATCTTTTCCATGGATATCACCTACCCTGTATGCAATAGTGAAGTAGGCATGCATGTCCGCCATGACTATCAATTCATCTTCGAATTGGTCTCGAGGAGTTGGACGAACTAAGTCGTCCACCGTGAGACCCTGGTAGCCTGCCTGAGCAAGATAGAACAAGGCCTGAGTTTCTGGCTACGGCACCTCCTCGCGTGCGCCCTGGCTATGAAGTACACCCGGATAGGCAACTGATGGAGAATTAATTACTTCACGACGCGAAGCCTGGTAGTATTGATAATTTCTGCGGGCGCTCCAATACTCAATCAACCACCTTTCATGAAGGTCGCGATAGTCATCCAGATTCCCAGAGTAAATCGGAGCAGATTCCAGTTCCAGGGTTTCCTTGACTGCGGCAAGCGCTCTGTTCTTATATTCTTCGATGTCAGGGCATGCGAGATCTCTTTAAAGAAGAAATGCACATCAGACCTCCATGATAATTACTTATGACGTACGAGATCATATTGTGGAGGACCGCAAATCGGCCAAAGTATGTCTTGACGAGCTGCTGAATGACATCATCAAGTACATTGTTTATGGATCTCAAACATTTTTCCGCAGGCGCAGACCATAGAATGGTGAACTGATTGATCAGACGGGTCTTGGTTTCATACGGAACATTTCCGGGAAGTTCCCAGCTGGTCGACCTATACCCTGCATCAGAAAGCTCAAGCAATGGAATGGAAGAATGGAACGAACTCCTTGATGATCTTGCGAATTTCATACACTCCCATGACGTGTGATCTATGGTTCCTGACCTTGGTGCACCGTTCAGAATCAAGCGCATCAATCGGCAAGTATTGATTAGGATCCTCGAAAGGACGGAAGTCAGGAGAAGTCTCTCGAATGTCCCAAGAGAATATAGTATAGAGCGCTCTGTTCCGTTGCGCAAGTGTCTTGTCATTGGACCCCAAAACAGCACCTTTGAACGCATTGCAGAATGTGTTAACTCTCCCAAGAACTTCAATCTGAGGATCACCTTCAAGAGGCTTTGGTAGAGTATTGATTTCCTTCAGACAGGAAGTGAGCAAGCGCTCGACATTCTGTTTGAGTCGTGGTACACTGCAAGGTGCCCCGTTGAGATCAGAACGACACCCAAGCATACTATGATAGAACGTACGCTCTAATGATATGATTCACAAGCAGGACACTGATGTCCGTTACGAATACCGGGATCCCAAATCGTCTGCGAGTAGTAACCCGGTTCCAGGGCAAAGTGGTGTCGAAATAGTCTGCTGTTATGCGCTGGAGTACTGCCCTTGAGAGACCCTGGCCCCGTTGAGCATCATCAGGGAGGCGGATGCAATAATATCCGTGCCTCAACGTGTGTTGACGTCCTTCAATGACATCCACCCAGCGTTGTCTGGCACCAACGGCACCATCTCCAAGTAGGTCAGGCTTTGTAAGAACACCTATGTAAAGATCTTATGAGAGAATAGTGGTTGCCGTCAGATGTCCCCTGACCTATGGTGCACTCTCCATCTGGATCTGCATGTCTCGCCAGTGTTACGGACTGCTGGTTTTGCATGTCGTCTAAACGTAGTAATTAGGGATGATCCGGAGTAATCAATGGATTATGATTTACTGCTCATTGGTATCGTCGTTAGGATGATCGTATCCGGTCAATTGATGTATGATTCGGTGAGTTCTCTAACAAGGTTCACCACTTCCTCGTCCTCGTTTTGTATTAATCCTGTACAAGTAGATGTTAGCACAGGCCTATGTGTGAATACCATACTGACCAGGAAGATCAAAGAAGGACAAGTCGGTGGCACTCAGATCCTCGATGAAAATGGAAACTACGTTTCGTGAAAACTTGAGTGAGTGAGCCGAATTCAGGTTCCTCAATTCCTGCGCAGTCTTTTTATGGAAGCTTTCCGGTGGGCGATCTGGATTTAGAATGGCTGCTTGGGTGCGACGGAGCCAGATTTCCATGTCATCTGAGTTGGTAATGGTGGGGCCAAAAGATATCTCCCTTCAGTGCCCAACAGAATGTCCAGTCGAATTGTAATCAAAGCAAAGCGTGATCTTGCAAGACCAGGTTGCTGCGCTGCTGGACATTGTGCATTCCATCGGACAGCTGTCTAAGACATGAGGATGATGATTGGATAGAAGGGGTGGAACATACCGAGTACATGTTCCACTATCACGAGGAACAGTCACCTAGGTCAAACTGTCAGACTTTCGTAGCTTGAAAAACGACAGCTGTATCTCACCCCGGTGACTGCCTCAACTAGAGAGCTTTTCCTGGCTGAAAAAAATTGAGTGAGTCAGGGAGCAGCTGAATCATAGTCGTAAAGTGTCTGTACTCACCAGACTGGCCACCGATGACGACAATAGAAGGAAGATCCATCATTGTCTCTACACTGGTGAAACAAGATCAACGAGATGGAAGGCATCGCAGTATTGGACTCGCCCCAAGGACTGCAAGTCGCTGATGAGTTTCTGCTGCCTATCATATTTATGGCCAACTTTATCATCTTATAGATGTTCTTATCCCTCCAGAAAATTTTCAACCATCTCATGCTCAATTCTACATTTATAATTCTCAAGAGGTAACTAATAGATGCTTACAAAAAAATCAGGATCTTCAACCTAATATCTTGCTGGATTTTTATAATATACTCTTAGAGCACTATTCTTATGCTCATCTTTATCTTCAAGCCTATAAAGTTATGAGAGCCAGATCTGCTTATTAACATTCTGATATTCAAATATATCTTCACTTGTAGCAGAATGCTGATTGAAGAAGATATAATCTTTCTACTGTAAATAAGATGACTACCATTGTTTCTGATAATGGTTTCCAAAATGTTAGAACAAATCATGACATTCTTCTATGTTTACAAGAAGATGGCTTGAGACATATCAGCAATTTCCATTATCTTTTTTTGCCTTTGTACTATGTTCTTTTTTTTCCACATGGCCAAGAAGATTGACATTTGAATATTCCTCTTCAGGTCCCTGCTGGTAGTTGTCAATATTTCAAAAAGATTACCCAAATTCTTTGATTTGTCTATCATCTTCATATATATCCAGCCAATACAAAGCCATCCAATCTCTTCAAAGGTAATAGACTTTTTCAATAGTTGATCTATAATGGATGGGCTTCTATTGATCAATATAATCTTACTTGGGTGGTCAACAATCAAACCAAGCTTAGAACTAAGTTGTACAATGGCTTGCAAGATTATCTTGCTTAAGATGGTGATAATCAAAATCTAGCTGAAGTTGGTTGTGTTATTCTTCTCTCCACTCACAAGAGTAGTCCTCACTACATACAATAGCTTTATCAAGACTTTTTAATAGAATATGGCCTGAATTCAAAAATAATATCTTTTCAAGTATGTATAATTCCTAAGTATATTATTTATATGTCTGAATATTCATGATTATAGGCCAGTTAGCAGCAGATAAACCTGATCTGGTCAGCTGTGTTTTTCATACCAAATAGCAGGCTCTTCTCAAAATTATCAAGGATGGCTATTTTGAAACTGTGGCTGGCTTTGTCTATACCATAGAATATCAAAAGTGTGGTCTTCCCTACATATAGCTTTTGATTTTCCTGAATGATCCTCAACAAATTTATATTGTGACACAAGTAGATAGCATTATCTCAGCCCAAATTCCAGATTCTGCTGTTTATCCCCAGCTTCATAAGGTTGTTTTCAAATACATACTCCATGGCTCTTGCTCACTTGAAAGGTGTTTGGAAAACAATATATGCAAAAGATGTTGTTTCAAGTCTTTTTTTGCCCATACTATTATCAAGAATAACTATTTAAACTATGCTTACTCTAACAATGGTAGGACCATTAAGAGATGTTAGAATGTCTTTGATGATACCAAGGTGGTCTCTCATCTAAGAAAACTTTTGATCATGTTTGATTGCCACATCAATCTGGAGATCTATGGATCTATCAAGGCTGTCAAGTACATATATCCACAAGTATATTTACAAGGGTTCTAATTGTACCACAGTGGAAAAAGAAAATGCTGATGAAGTATACTACTACCTAGATGCAAGATATATCTCTTCTACTCAAGCCTGCCACAATATCTTTGAGTTTCCTATATATCAATAGTGACTAACTATCTATTGTCTTTCTATCCACTTATTTAACCAGCAGACCATTACCTTTTGTTCAAAGGTCAACAATATGAAGGATCTGGTTTAGAATCCCAAGAATACTCAGCTACTAGGATGATTCAAGGCCAATGCTAATTCTATTCTCATTGCTGCTGGTACATGTGATTATCTCTATCAGGACTTTCCAAAGGCATTTGTCTGGAATACAAGACATGCTATATGGAAGGTTTGTCAAAGATACAAGGCCATTGGATGCATGTATGCTGTCTATCCTTTAGCTGATGAGAAGTTCTATTTACATCTCCTACTTACTCAAATCAAGGGTATGTTTATTTGATTTTAACTCATATGCATGTTTTTTTAAAATAATATATCACTTTCTCTTAAATGCAATCTTCTATGAGGATTTACATACTATAGATAGCCAACTTCATGCTACTTTCAAAGAGGCTTGCTGTGCACATGATCTATTACAAGATAACAGAGAATGGCTTCTTTATCTTAGAGATGCTACTCATTTTCAAATAGATTCTTAACTTTGTCATCTTTTTGTTATTATTCTAATTTATGACTTGCCTATGGATCCCAACCATCTACGGTATGAATTCAAGCAGCACCTTTATAATGATCTTTATAATCACCTTATACATCTCTTTAATATTTATAATTTTATCTAGGAGCAAATTTATAACTATGATCTTTATCTTATTAAAGCTTTTCATCAATATAGAAAATCTTTGAATTACTTTTTTAATCTTCCTAGATCACAAATAAACTAGGAATATTCTAAAGGCAATTAGCATATTAGTAAGCAGTTGGCTTTTAATATTCCTGACTTGCAAGACTTTGTTTAAAGAGGATAAAAAATACTCAATTTAGAGCAAAGACCTTTTTATTAGGCTATTTTGAATAGTATCATATATAAATCATTAGGGCAAAATGCTCTTTCTATAAAATGGTGGTGATTGTGGCAACATCTATGCCTCCAATCTTATAGTTGTAGCTGTATGAGCAATAAATAGAATTATTTTCTATATGGCCTCTATAAAAATTGTATTACTTCTTCCGGATTTGCAGATCTACGTTATATGATAACAATGAAAATCCGCAAATCTGCACATAGTGGATATGCAGACAATACAAATATATCATTGATTCTGTACATATTTGAATTCCATGTATTGTCTGCAAATCCGCTTAAAGCGGATTTGCATTACATAGTGTTTTTTCCTTCATGGATATACGCATATGCGCTATCATCGCATTTGCGCATTAATATATTAACCTGGATATAATTGAAAATAGGGTAATCAAACCCATTTATAACCCTGACCATATTAGATTAGACCCCCTTAAATAAATATACTAGTACTGGTGATAGTGGTGGCTGTGCTTGTGCAGTCCCAGTGTTGTATGGCCATCTAGGACGGCCATGCCACATTGGTACACTTGATATTACCTTTGGTATACTTTTATAACACTACTTTTTCATAGATTAAAATAGTTAATATATATCAAAGTATATTATATATAAACCCCAAATTAAGGTTCAAAGGGATCCTAGATGACCCTAGAAGGGCTCATAGGAATACAATCAACCGTGAGATAGGGTATAGCATACATGTAATGAGCCCACCTGACGAGGATGACGAACTTTGAGAATGTCAACATTGATTGAAGCATCGAGAGACAGCTTGAACCTGTGGAGTTGCACGTGGACAGACACAGTGGCAGTTTCCCTGAAACACCTGTTGAGTTAAGAGAGTCGGAAACATCATGAGTCGCATCACTCATGTTTTACATGACCAGGCCAACTGCTGGCGCTTCCAGCTGGCAGACCTGGAAGTCACATGCACAATCCTTCATGTTGAACGTCAACATGACTGGGCTCAGTAACAGGCTAGGCTCTTGGAATTGGTCCTCAGCGACAAATTTATCGTGAAATGTTGTCGACCACACACGCGTGAGTGTTTCAAAGCGGATAGCCATCATTCGTGTAAGACGTACTTGCAGGCCGTTCAGCCTTACTAAAAAGTCACCCTTAGGGAAGGATTGATCTTACCAACCCAGTGTGTGCGGACAAGATGAGGTTGGACTTTGATGATGTTCATTTTCTTTCAAAACGGTTCCGTTTATGGTTTTGCTGAGGCCAGCCAGTGAAACGTCTTTCCTATTGATGATAATCCCATTACCCATTTTCTTATAGATATAGTATTGACACTCGATACCTCCCCGTTATTGTTCAGGAGTGTCAAAATGATACGGCTCGCATCATAAAGCCAGAACTACTTTCTTGGATTAACAAGGCCAAAGGAATGATAGATGCCAGCATTGTCAATCAAGATGTGGCTCAAGGTTTGCAAATGCTATTTGTTACGATTTCTTTTCATTATCCTTCCTATTCTCGTTCTTTCCCTTTACTGGATCTTGCATCCCCTCCCTCCAGTCCACGGCCATCCCCATCTTTCTGCCTTCTGATGGTTACATCTCGTCCCCTGGACACTATCTCCACATTGGTGGCACTCTATTTTCTGCCATCATGATGTTTCCCCTGACTACCACCTCTTCCTGTGCCCCTGGTTTCGTCCCTTGTGTTTTGACAGTTGATGTTCCGATCTCCGTTTCCTTCTGATCGCATTTGACACTGGTCTGTCACCATGGTTTCTTTCTTGTCCTAACGTATATAAACTAGTCGTTCTCTCTTGTAAACCCCAAGCTTAGTCTACTTGGAATAGACGTCTCAAAACCAGAAACCCAGCTTCGCTTGACTTGCTCTCAGATTGGGCATTATAGAAACCCCTCCGAACGAACGAACGAAAAGCTCTCAGTCCAAGTCTGCGCTTGAACCTTCTAGGGTATAAGCGTAACACTATTTGTGTGAATACAGATTTCTGATAAGCATGACAGGTAGTAGCCCTGCAACAAGTTGTCAATTCATGATCCAGGCCCAGATTGAGCCTTCCTCCATTTCTGCATACCTCATGAAGGACCTTAAAGATGAACTTCAGAAACCAACTGAAAATTGGACAATGAAAAGACCCCTTCTTTTCACATACAGGGATGTCCCAACCCCAATGGCGGTGATGACACACGCCATAGTGCCCTGCCACCAATCTATCCTCTGACACACTACATGACGTCCAATACCACAATCGATCTTGTCTTTATCAACTATATCGAGCGCAATGTGCTCAAGACCCTGAACTCAGTGTAGAACATGACTATTTATACGTCCACAGACATATCATTGTATATGCCTACCTTGACAAATGAGGTATCATCTACACAATGTGGTCGGTTTGAGGTATGAGACACAATGAGCTGGTGTTTATATTCTTCTGAGACCAAGGCATAGGTCTGAATTGTTCTTTCGCAAAGTCACAAACTGTAGGTCTTTTCCCTTTAATTCCATTATGAATCTCTGAAACTGCACTAGTATATATAGGAAACTGCACTAGTATATATAGAACCAGCAGTTGACCCCATAATGAAGCCTACCCTTAGGTGTGTACAAAAAGTGGGTAGAATTTGTAACTTTTGTGATGAAGAGGAAAGTGATCATCTATTATTATTATTTATTGTGGGCAGTGACCATGGATGGTGAGGAACAAGTGAGGACCCACTCCTCCTGTGCTTCCAGTATTTGAGCCTGGCTTTTGCTATGTTCGACTCTGCCTCTCTTCTTCACTGAATTTTCTCGACCTTCAAACCAAGCTGGGCAATCTTGTCTGCAAATTCTTCCTTCTCATCCTCTACCCAGGCTCATAAGGCTTCGTTCTTGGCCTCAAGGTCCTCCAGCTTCCACTGCCATCGCTCCCATCTGTCGTCTGCTCGTCCATCAAAGCTGTCATCACCGCGTCTCTCAACAATCTCATGGAGACGTTCAATCTCTTCTACATTGTCCTCAAGTAGACCTCTGACGTTTTCCAATTCTTCTTTGAGCTCCCCATTTCTGAGTTCGGCCTATCATAGGGTGTCTTCATCAGCAGCAGACACACACCCTCACCGTAGTTCCTGAATTTCACGTTCACACTCCTGCAACTTTGCCTCAAGGTCATGTTCCCTATCCCACAAACCCACAGTGCCACACTCCTTTTGTGAACGCTCGAACTTGTGCTTGAACTCAAGAACCAGTCATTTGAGCTTCTTGAGTTCCAGACCCCATTGTTGCACCTCGACTTTTGAATACATTCTGTTTGAGAGCAGTGTCAACTTGGTCGGGGGCAAGTTGAGCCAAGGGTTCTTTCAGAAAGTGCACATGTAGCTTGATGTTGAAGTTCTTGAGGTTATTGATATGCTAAATTGGCGTGGTGAGGGCATTGGCTACATGGCAGGTATGGACAAGGGAGATCACCTTTTATTGATCATAAAGCATGAGGGGTAATGCCTTTGTTGCCACCCGTCGTTGTCCGAGTGCATTTGCAGTTCACTATAGGTGTATCTGAGCCATCAGCCTACCTATGATCAGGGGTATCCAAAGTGTTCCCACCCTCTCCAATATTGTCTCCGTCCTCGTGACCAGAGATGGCAAGTAGCCTCAGGGCAGACCCAGGCTCGTCCACCTGTTTATGAACACTAGTGAAGACATCATGTTGTTCTGGCAGTGAAGGGGTGGATGGCAGTGCTGAGGATGATGCAGTCATTTGGGAAGATATGGAAGGAACCCTGTGGTTTCTACCTGGTGTAGAGATGCCAGATATGAGCGAACCAAGTAAGAGATCAGGGAGAGTCACAGCAGATTGTGAGGACAAGTCAGCATGTGCATGGAGTGCAGCAGACATTTCAATGCTGTATCGTCAAAGTTGTGTCAGTTCTGTCGATGGAGGCTTATGCACCGAGCCTTCAAGTGCAACACTCACCGTATGGTTGGTAAGACTTGGAGTTGGCCTAGGTAAACTTCCTGCTCATGCGTTCCCGCAGCACAGAAGCTCTCTTCATTGCATTGGAGGAATCAAGATTAACTGGAAATATGATTCTATCCACTATGGCGCATACCGAAACCGGGGTCCTGTGAGGGAAAACAAATTCAAGTCATGAACTTGACTTGATAGCACAGTCCACCACTGCTTCAAGGTCAAGATTTATTGTCCACGTGATATACACATTCAACATCTCCCACAACGTTCAAAACACTCCCACCTTCTCTACCACGGCCATGTCTCTCTTCAAGCTCGCCCTCCTAGTATGTTCTTCTCTTTCATTCCATCTGGGCCTCAGAAAGGTGTCCTCCCCGAACAAGGAGGACAAAGTCATGCCAGTGACTAACTTGCGTGAGCGACTCTGGCGGCACATCGGGTTGCCCTCCAGCTTCCTTCTGAAGGTTTGGCAGTTCAAATAATGCATGAATGGAGCATGCTAACTTGTGCAACCAGGCTTTCGTTTGGCAGACCACCATCGCAGAGTCGGTAGTCATCCTAAGCTCAATGCTGGATATGCCGCGTCCCTCTGGCCCCATCCTGAACGTGTTTGGGCCTGCAGAATCCAGCACCCTGACCGTTACATTCGTCCTCGGTGCATTCCTCGTCATCATTGGTGGCATTCTCCGCTTTCTTAGTTTTCGTGCGCTTGGTCCGTCCTACACCTTCATCCAGTGCATTCGGAAGGAGCACGAACTCATCACCACTGGCCCATACGCTGTAATTCGGCATCCCGGTTATGCAGGCTTGCTGTACTGCCTCGTCGGTTGGTGTATGGTGTACGGCAGTCCGGAGTCGTGGCTACGAACATCAGGTGTATTAAACTATGCATGGAACCAGGTTTTGCTCAGTTGTGTGAGCCTCATCACATTGGCGAGTTTCCCGACGATATTCCGTCGGTCTGCAGACGAGGATTATTACTTGTCAAAGGAATTCGGGGCCAAGTGGGAGACTTGGGCGGAGAGGGTGAAATACAGACTTGTGCCGTATGTTTGGTAGGGATGGGTTCTCTTTCGTTGGTTTCGGAGTGATATCCTATGTTTACTAAGATGTCGTTCTCTTTTCTTTATTACTAACCAGTCGTGTTCGGACGTGGTACTACTTTTTGGCTACCAACACATTTGGACGGGAACCTGGCGGTGAAAGGGGGGCAGGCAGTTTCAAGTTGGAGGCTCTAAACGCAACCCATACCTTGCCCTCTACCTGTTATTGGTGATCTAGGTTTCATGTAGCGAGTGGTGTTCATTGAAGCCTGATCCGATTTATCATCGATACGGCTCGCTTGGGCGGTGATTTGTCGGTGAAACTTAATAAACATTGAACCCTCGCCACATGCAGTCGACGCACTGGCATGATCCGGGCTCCTTGATGATGCCGCAATGATGATCCATCGAAAGTGGCGGGTGCAGTGTGATCCCATCACGCCACCGTGTGCCGCCACAGGAGCTCCCTCCCAAGTCCCGCAAAACCTGGCGCCTGAGACCAACGGCAAGACTATCTGTTGCCAGCGATTGTATGCATTAGAAAGAACGGTGCACACGAATTTTAGACTCATGTCATTCCAGGTACTGTTGCCTAATAGTCCTATCGTCATGACGCGTTAGTCAATCCCAGTGGAAAGATGCAAGTGGACGGCGACAAAATCGACCAAGTAACTAGAAAATAATATCCTACCTCCCATCAACTGTCTGCACCATTCCTCGTAACTCGGTGTACCAACTCCTCACTCGTCTAAATCCAAATCCACTTCCGACGAGCTCTCCCCCCTGTCGCTTTGCTGAATCATTGCCGTCGACCACACGCGCACGGTGCCGTCATGACTCCCGGTCGCAAACATTGTTGGTTCATCCATCCCATTGTTCCACCCAATGCACGTCATGCCATTTAACTCGGTCATGTTCATGGGACGAAGGTATCGCAGTAGCGCTGCCGTCTCGCGATCCCAAATGTGCACGTCACCGGCTAGACACAAGTGGTCATACGTTAGCCAGGTCACGGTCCGCTGCGACGACACGACCGCCACACACCTTTGCCCACACAAAACACGAATTGCTCATCGTTGCCTCCAAAGTAGCACGAGCCTGCGATGGTGGTGGGGACGTTGAGGACGAAGGAATGCCTAAGGTTCAGCCGTGCTGTCAAGGGGCTCTG
>JBBPTW010000244.1:9662-20355 GCA_038094575.1 Phylloporus cf. nigrescens | reverse complement strand
ACGACGAGCGGATGGCCTGTCTTTGCCGCGTGCACGCCCAGATCGTACGCTGCACGATCCGCACATCCGACGCACTCCGTCCACCCTGTTGCATTCTCAATCTCCGCATCCCAACAGTCTGTCGCATAGTGTGCCATCTCGTTCGCCATGTGTTGCCGGAACCGCAAGCGCCGCGGATCGATTCCGATGTGCACCAGAAACAGTTGAATCCGCGCCAAAAAGTATCCCAGCGTCTCGTTGGCCACCACGCCTTTGTCGACCGCCTCTCCGATGCTCATCGGCGTCACCGTCGTCTGCCCTTGTGACTGGGTGAACCGATCAAGAAGAGGGAGTACCACGTGCCGGTATTCCGAGAAATGGGGGTGACGTTTGTTGTCTGGGTCTACGTAGTGTTCGATCTCGCCCATCGTGAATTCGCGGACACGTAACAACCCCGCACGGGGTGAGATTTCATTGCGGAATGATCGTCCGATCTGTGCGGACGCAAAGGGTATACGTCCATTGTTGAATTCGAGAAGTCGCGAAAAGTTGAGAAAATGGCCCTGCGCGGTTTCGGGTCGGAGGTACCTGTTGGGAATGATGAACACGTGGACATGCACTACAGGGATTACGTACCCCGGGTGTTGTCCAGTGGGGCCGATGCTACTTGTAAACATGAGATTGAACGGCTGCGGTTCGCTGACCTCGTTGTCTGTATCTGGGTTCCGAATGTCATGCTTGTGACAGAGTTGGCCGAGCTCCGGGCCTGAAAAGTTGTCCAGCTGAATCAATGTGAGCTCGACGCGCGCATATGCATCATCGAAAACATACCTGTGCGAGGACACGCTCATACTCGTCGACCTTGTCGTCTGGTAATTGAACAGCGACGCTCTTGACCTTTTTCTTCTTCTTCTTGTCGTCCTCCTTGGCGGGCTGCGCTGCCTTGCCGCGGACCTCGCGATCGCCGGCGAGCCGTGCCTCGAGCACGCTCTTGACGAGATGGTCCGCGCGAAGGACGTCCCCCGTCTTGGTATCCTTGACCATCCAGTCCGCAAATCGCGCGACATGGCCCGACGTCTCGAACACGGGAGCGGGTGTCATGATCGTCGTGTCGAGCTCGAGCATGTGATCGTGGACGATAAAGTGGCGACGCCATTCGGCGATGATGTTGGCTTGCAGAGAGGAGCCAGGAGGTCCGTAATCGTAGAGCCCTGCGACGCCTGGAGTGGGGTCAGTATACTGATGTGATGGCGGGTGAGAAGAGACGCACCGCCATAGATCTCGAACGCGGGTGCGTAGAAGAAGCGACGGTTAAGGAGGGCCTCGAGACGACTCTTGTCAAACGGATGTGCGGTCTTGTGGATGATGGGCTTGGACATGTCGGTGTGTTTGAACCGGACCTTGGTGAAAATAGCCTGTCCAAATCGGACGCGCATCAAGGAAAAAAAAAGTGTAGGAAAAGTCTACTACAACCCTAACTGAGCCAATCACAGTGGTCTCACGGTTGTCCCCTGTCTCGTCACGACGTGTACACAACCTGTCGATACTTGGTGTTTCTCAGCAGATTCATATCGTATGTAGCCCGAAAGCGACGGCCTGAGTGCCGTTATGACGTGGGCAGTGGGTATGTGCGTTTTTTTCAACGGGTGACTGGGACTTGAAATTGTTACAGCCTTTGCCAAGACGTCTCGGTGGAGCATCGAAATTCGGGCTCGCGATTTGTGTCAAGATACGCCGTACACGCCACTCGGAGGATGCTCACCGTGGTGGCAGTCCAGGTACGTGCTACGGCTGCTCGTCCCGTGGAAAGTATTCTTATCAAGGTTATCTAGTTATCCACCTATCGGGCACCGCCATATCATCCTCCCACCAACCGTATGGTTATCTCTTTGCCTCGTTCTATTCCATCCCATCTCTTCCTGTGACATTCGCCTTCGTGTTCGCGACTAGGTCTAATCGGAAGGCCGCGCGGGGTACCTGGGAATGTTCTAAATATACGAGCCCCCGAGGAACAAGGTCGACGCTAGCTCATTTTAACGTACCACGAAGAGTACGTCTACATGCCAAAGAAACAACGCGCCGGGCGTAGTGCGTTTGGTATTCGGACTCGACGGAGTCGGACGCGTTCAGTGGCGTTTCGGCCCGTCGTCTTCACATCGTTTATCCATGACGCAACTGTCATTGCTAACGTTCACATGTCGAAACGTCTAACGAAAAAGAAGCACAACCCGGAGGCGAATTTCAAGCTGAAAAACCTTGCTGGTCCTGCAAGACGTTCGTGTTTCCGCGTCTCCCGGAGGCGCGGAGATCGGAACCCGTTTGTTTCGGTGGTGACCCACTCAGGTTCCCGACCCAGGGTTGATACTCGCCTGTGTCGTATGGGCGCATCGTTGTGGCGTGATGAGTTCGAAGACGGGGTGCGTCGTCCGCCGGTGCAGATACGTGCACGTTCCTACTCTTGTCTAAGGAAACAGGGTACAGGACAAGGTGCGTCTAGGACGGACAATGAGTTTCTAGAGGATGCGGCCGCTGACACTACTAGGGGCGCGCGCGGCGTTGACCGGTTGCAACCACGGCAGCTACCCACTATCACCCACGTATGGCTAGAGACGGGCGGCGTTCGAGAGGCCGATCTCGTTCAGATCGAGGGTGAACAGTCTAACCCGATATACGCTCGGAGCGGGGACGCAGACGGTTTGCCACGGTTGCGCGTCACATCATGATGCATGATGATGCTGGCATGGCGAGCTCCTATCAATGCACCTGCCTATTGCAGCATGAACCACATCAGGCATCAAGGGTCAAAGTATTGCGTCTAAGGCTTATCAAGAGTGATCCTATTCGTTGTTCGCTGACTGACTTGTCCCAGGTGCGCATCTTGACTGGAGATCTCCCCCGGGGTTCGGCCACGTTGTGACGAGATACAACCACCGAGAGAAGAGAATCATCTCGTCATACTCGGATGGATATTATATTAAGGACCGGGAACGGAAATATCCGAGACGACACAGGTGTGTATAAACGCAGGTGTGTCCCCGTTTGTTCCCCCGAGCCAATCCACAGACATGCCATAACACGGCGAGCGACGAGCGGCGCGCGCAGGATGCCCTTGTTGCATTTATGGCTGCCGGACAATGAGCCAAACGCGGCGTCGAAATTTGAAATCATGTAACTTGTCTCAGGCATAGGGAGTGCGACGATCGGAGCACGAACCAAGTTTGTTTCGCCTGCAACTGCGGGGTGGGCTGACGTATGGGCGGCTCCATGCGGCATCTCTTTACGGTCGGGCGCAACTGCATGGAAGACCAGTCCCGATGAGCTGCATCAGGGGTTCCTGGCGTTTTCCGAGGCGAGAAGCACGGTGAGGCGATTGGGCGAAAGTTTATGGTGCAGGTGGTTTGGACGAACGTGGCCAGTGCAAGGGGACGGACTGCGGCTGGACGAAACAGCCCAGCGGTTGTTGTTCAGTTTGCTCCCGGGATCCGCTGATGTGACGTCTGCCAGTGACAATGGGTTGTCGCCGCTTTCCTCGCCTATCACCTATCGAGCTTCACCATATCATCCCATCACCCTGGTTGGTATGCTTATCTCGCTGCAGGGCTGATTTATTGGGCCCAGAAACACGTGCAGCGAGAGAAGATTTATGGTCTCTGCCACCGAAGTCCAACCGGGGTAACCATGTTCGAATTTGAGGGATCTAGAAGAAGTGCAATGTCCCTGGCCCTGAATAGCGACAACACGGGACTGTCTGATGTGTCCACGCATCTTGGAGTTACTGCGCGAGTGTGCTGGTCCCTGGGCGGTGAGGACGTACGTATCTCTGACCCCCCTCGAAGAAGCAGCAACGATTAACCGAATTTCATAGTGCTGAATGCTGGCGTTTGGGGTTGCTGGTGGGTACACGTACCGGCGCTCCACGATGTCTTGGTGCCATGGATACTAGGGAGAAGGAAGGAAGGAGGAACACGATGCTATAGGTTCCTGGTGTCCTCCAAGTCCTCGGACAAGCACGTTGGGGTCGCCTGGCGAGTGTGAACAGGAGGACGAGGTGTACCAAGAGAGTTCTCACTCGACACGCGATCATGGGAACTAGCCGGTGCGTCGCTCTTGTAGCGTGGAATGCGCTTGCCCGAGCATCATTTACTGCAGGTGCATGGACATCATATTGTCGCCAGTCGCACGAGGCCGTGTCTGTCAATTGCATGTCGTGGCATTGGCTGGTATTCTTATCACCTCTATTAGCTACATATATGCGTCCGGAAGATGCATGTTACATGGAGATCGCACGTTCTTTCCGCATGGCTGCCGTGCGTCTATCCGGGGTAAGCAAGATTCGCTGGATAATGAAGAAGCAGCTATTCATATCTGTGAGTTGTCTGACTCCCGGAAGTTGAGGAGCTACAGTGCAGACACGTCCGATGCAAGGATGTCAGGAAGCAATAGCCACGAATCACTGGATGTGTGGAGCATGTTGCCACTACAAGTACCGATCTGTATCCGAGAGAGTGATCTGGATAGGGGTAGGTGTCGTGTCACGACCCGTCCTGTGCTGATATGATGTTTGCCAGAGTTAGCCATGCTTTGCCTTCTATTGACTGTCGGGCTAGTTGAACCCTCTCTCTGTTAGATCGCGGTCGCGTCAAAAGACTAGAGCAGGCCATTTACCTTTCTACCACCGACGTCCATCCGGGGAATCGAAGATCTTGAGGGGAGGAGAACGATCCATATCTACGAGCATCGCAACTCCAAAGAGCGCTAGCGTGGCAACGTCCGAGGGCGCGCGTTCTGGTGCATATGAAACCTGCCACGCGAACGTGCCGATCCCTGAGGGTGTTGCGTGCCCGACTCCGACATGAAGAAGATAAAGACGACCGAATTTCACATTCTTGAATGTTGGGGTCGGCGTCATGTACCCGTGCATCGCTAGGGGCAAAGAGTACAAGCGGTAAGACAAGTCCCTAGCTTCCTCCGAGGAGAAGCATGGCAGGTTGATCTAGCCAGAGTAGGGAAGTCGACTAGTCCCAGAATGGGGAGCACGCTAGCTAGCGAATACGCCACCCATGGAGGTGTCTCTTCGAGAGGCGACCTTGGGTCAAGGGTTCGTCGATTCAGCCGCAGTAGATGCTCTGATGACACTTGCCACAGCACCCGTCGAGAATTATCCTATCGCACGTCAAAAAGCTACCCAAAATGTTTATCACTCTGTTACTTGTGCTTGTGTCAAGAAAACGCATGTTGCAAGAGAAGATTGTGCGCCGCTCTCTTTCCTCTCTAACTCCGAAATTTATCAGGAAAACGATGTCGAATATCGTGATATGAACATCGCAAACCCCACGGCCTTGGATATTACAGCGGACTTGCCCTACCTGCTGGCATTTTCTGCGCGAGCGTGCCGATCCACGTGGACCTAGACATACCCCCTAACTCCGACATGAAGGATTGGTTAGCCCAGTTCCGCATTCCTGGGCCCTAAGCTTACATCGGGGCTGGAGTCACGTACGGGCGCATTGTGTGGTATCGGGCAGAGGACGGCGTCCCGTCCCGTCGGGATATGTCCTGCTCTCTCCGAGGAGAAGCATAAGCGAAGTGATGGAGGAGGACAACAAGTCTTGGGGAATGCACTTGAACGCATCTTTCCGGGCTTCTCCCGTGGGTGGGTAAGATTGGAGTTATGTCGTGACTCACAGTCAAGTTTGCTTATCGGCAAACGATATTTGCGACGTTGTCACGCTTAACCGGGCGAACAAAACGTCCTACCGGACTCCCTGCCTATCATTGGATGGAGACGACCGTGTCTTCAAAAGACAATCGTGCGCATCCTATTTTTGCCACCGACTCGGAGGCCTGCCCGGGGTTACCATTTTATGGACGTTCGCTTACGAAATCGTATGCAGTGAACCAATGGCACTAAGAGGAACGATGCAACGACAGGTATTAGCGTTTCCTAGGAACGTACGTGTTTATGAACCAGACGAATACGAAGAAGTCGGATCGATCGACGACCGAATTTCACATCGTTGAACTATAGGAGATAGACCCGAAATGATCGGGGTAAGCGTTTTGCTTCGTTCGTCAGCGGGAAATTTTACGTACGAGCGCATCTTTGTGACCTCCAGGATGCGCGCCACTTCGCGTATATGCCGCTAGAGTTCTTCGATTCTCCTCGGAGGCGACCGAAGGATAATTTCAGAAGGCGCCTTACCCAACGTACGAATGATTTATTCATGTTCCAAGTCCCTGTATTCACCGACCCCCCGCTACGTTGCCACAGTTGTTATGGGCGTTTTGTAAAATATCCACCTATTTTACATCGACGCACCATCTGTCAACGTTGCTTGAACATTCATCTACGGCGAAGTCGGGAAAACGACTCTTCCAGATTTTCGATTTTGGCAAACATGGTCATTTATGAAAATCAACGGACGAGGCCAGATCCCAAAAGACGCATTCCTGGCAGGAAGTCGCTGGATCCGATCATCGTCAAATGTTGGGCTGTGAGGTGCGGGGATCGGAATGGGTATCTTGCTTCGCTTGGGTTCACGCATGGCGGATATTCACCTTCGCGGTCTCTAGGAGGCGCACCACGGAATAGGCCCCGCTATTCTCCGAGGGAGGACAGAAATGAGAGCATGGCACTGGAGAAGCAACGCGCATCTTATTCGAAAGGTGCTCTCGATTTGCTACAGGGGTCGGTACGACCACGCTCGTTCCTATCATAACTACCAGGCTAAACTTGTGAAAGATCTTTATTTTCCATTGTTGTTTTGATCATGAGGGTGTCATATCAAACGTACCTGGCGGTACTCCAAGCTATCGTGCGACACATTAATTTTCACCCCCATTTTTATTGTGCCCTGCTGCACTGTCGAGATCAACACAGGTTAGTTGTCCAATATGCGACACCGAGGAAGGAGGGCGTTGATGAATTGCACCTCCCAGGATATCTGATACGACATGACACTCTACTTTATTTCAACAAGCACATGTCGATCGCGAAGGGTGTGTATGCGGAAGTAAAGCATTACGTGCACGCTTATCTCTCTTTATTTGTCCTCGGGACGGAGAAAGTTGTTTCAGACGGAGTCCTCGCCTCCGAGTGGTAAGAAAAAGGGCCATAGGAAGGTTACACGTCCCAGGATAACCGACATGAAGGTATGTATTAATGTTTGGAAGCAACATGCAGATCAATTGAATGTCTGCATGTGGAAGGTACGCCTAATTGCAAGATAAACGGGAGGAAGGGTGCCGGAGGTTACCCGACCAGTCAAAAAAGTCGTTCACCAGACAGTGGGTCAAGTTTACGGACACATGTCAACAATGGCAGTGATCGTCGTTCCCTTTGTTTGGGATGTTTCCATTATCTTACTCGAAGGGAGATAAGGGAGGTGCACCTTGGCTACCTGGGACGCCATATTCGTCCCAAAGCTGACTATGACCTGGACCGAGGGTTCGTCTTCTATTACGGCTCAACAAGGCTATGCGACAGCGCGACGAGGCCATAACACAACTATGCATGCCTGTGCTTCCGTACAAAGCTGCCGATCATTAAACGTTAATGCATCGCTATCGGATTCACGCATGGTCGCATGTGTTCATCGCCAAGAAATAACACTATCTAGGTGTGATTGGTCCCGACATTCTCCGAGGAGTAGGCTTGCCACTAAAGATGCCATAGCATTTGTTTTCCGAGATCAAGGGTTAGCCACTTGTTCTTTTCTAGCACCCCCGGATGGTACCGCGACGTGTCACAACGTCGCTACCTATTCGCACGTCAGGGTAAACTGTGTAGGATTTGGTCCCGAGTTTTTCCTCGCCTATTCGCCAACGCATTTCGGTTGTGATTGCAGCACTCTTACTGGTATGATGGGCACTTTGTGCGTTCCGGGGAGAGTTAGGAAGGGTGGTTCAACAAGCACGGAATGATTCTGTTGTTCGGCAAAGCGGCCCGGGAATTCCGGACGAACACTACGAGAGTTTGCCTCTGCCAAGTTGAATCTATTCGGTAGCGTAGGTGGCAGTAGACTAGTATCTTTTATCAGTTCTTGTCTCGTTCTCGTTCTGAGCCCGATCTGTGAGGTCCGGAACGAGTGCTTGTTCAAGCTCTATTTAGGACACGCATAAATTTGGGCGGACGTTGAAATTGAGGCGACTTTGGGCCAGTCACCCTCGACATATGTGCACTCGACCCGGTTCTTGTTATGACCCAGGTTCGCGTCGTACAGTGGGGGCTTAACTGGGGTATTTTTGACTGATTTTTCTTGGATGTCCAGCCTCATCTCTCCCTGCTTTCCTTGTCCATCGTTGCCTCAAACGCAACTCCAATACCTGCTTCGTTGGTCACTGAACCTGGAGCTCGGTCTTCACAGGGTAGGTCGGGTCGCATCGTTTCCTACATCTCACACCACATGCAAACAGGTATAACGACAAATACCACCAAGCACCGTCGTCTCTCCTCGGTTGGGAGATCCAGAAGACTGAGCGATGCCCGTGATGCCGCCACTCGCCCATTGTAAGTGCTCGCTCCAAGTACTCGCTCGGTAGCCATCACGCCTTTCTCTTCTTCATTCATCTACGTATTTTAGTGGTGCTGATCCTTGTTTAGTCCCACTTCCTTGCAAAGCGCCTCCGCATCCCTCGCCGCGCTCTCCCTCTCTTCACCCACGGTATCTCACCGTTCCGCTCATGGCGCGCAGCCCATCCAGGTTCCTCGCACGACCTCTGTCAAAGCTACGTCTGAACCCGAGCCCACCAGCGTCAGCGACACTCCTTCCCCAGCGCCCCCACATCAGTCACACACAACCCTTGCATCCAATTCTGTCAGTGGCACCAAGTCGGGACGTAAACGGGGCGCTACATTTACGTGCGAGAGTTGTTCCAAGGTTGGATGATTTTCTCTGTGACAGCTCGTATGTGTCATGTGATCCCGTGGCTAAATTTTGCCCACTCGCCGGTGCAGGTCTATCGACATCCATCTTGTTTGATGAAACATCGTTGGGAGCATACCCCTCAATGGCGCGAGGCGTCCAAGTTTGTGTTGAGTAAACACCAGCAGGTGCAGTTGCTCGAGGCGAGTCTCGCCCTTTTTTCCTTCCCAAGATGGCGCTGTTTTTCCGCACACTCGCGTGTCCCTGTTTCATGTCCCTTTGTCTGGACCGGTGAAAGTAACTAACTTGGATTTGGCTAGGCCGCCGCGATTCTCTCTCACCTCTCGCTTGGTTCGACTTCCTTGCCTGAGGATCGCTCTTTATGGCCATCTTTCCTCTCCGGGGGACTCGTTCCCCCGCCTGCCTCAGCGCCGTTGTCCGGCGCTGAGTTAACATCGACCGCCCCGCCCTCTGCATCAACATCCAATGCTTATACCCCGTTCCCTATCTCAAGTTCCGTGCCAGCCAGTACTGTACTAGGCTTACGTTCAGGATCGACCGGGCCTCGAATGCACGACTACACGATTGGTGTGGATGGAGCCGGCGTCACCGAGGTCCGCCCCGGAGTGTTGGGCGTGCCAACTGCACCGAGGTCGCCGAGCTCACCGATGCCGGTGCCAGCACGACAGGCGATCTCCCCGGGAGAGGACGATGCGCTGAATCTGCTAGCGTTGCGTTCGACGAGCGTAACCTCCGGATCGTGGGGATCACAGGTGCCGTCGTCGGCGCTGTCGCTGTCACCGCCGTCCCATGCGCATGCGCATGGCCACTCGCATTCGCTGTCGTATTCACACTCACACTCGCACTCGTCAGCCCCTATCGGGAGGGAGCGCCGTCGATCGAACGCGTACGAATATGGTTTCGCGTCCGGGTCCAGATTTGGGTATGACCATGGGTCTGGCTCCGGATATCCGTATATGCCCAACTCGACCAACGGGTGGTCACTTCCGCGTTCGTCCATCCGGTCCAAATCGGGATCGTCTGGGTCCCGGTCTCGGTCGCAATCTACTTCGGAGAGTAGGAGCGACGACGAAGACGACGCAGAGTTTGGGGAAGTCGATCTGGGGGAGGGGATGGATGAGACAAGAGTCAAACAGACAAGCGAATGCGGATCCCGCGTGCAAGCTTGGAAGTCAGAAGTCGGGGACGGTGGGCCGACTCATATCAGCTTGCGCGAGGACGAGCAGGAGGGCCTGGAAGACAAGAAGGGGATGAAGGGAGGGCCGGAGCAGATATGGGATGGTATGGAGATGGAGATGGAGATGGAGATGGAATAAGGGCGCTTTTCAGAGGCTTCCAGTGTCGACGTGGCAGCTTGGACACGGTTTCGCCTCGAGATGGCGCTGCCACCGCAAGTCGCGTGTCAACCAGCGGATGACACCGGACCCATCCGAAGATCTCAACGTTTGACGGAGACCACAACCATTTTCCTCTTCAACGGGTGTGCTCCGACGTCTCGTTCGCGAGAGGTCGCTTCCGCTCTGTTTAGTCCGGTTTACGACCCTTATTCGTTGGTCTGTTCTCCTTCGTTTTGTGTACATGTCTTTCTCAACCCCTGGAATTGCGGGTCGATCTATGTAGGTATATAGGACAACGGTGTCTTGTCGGGATGTACCCAGGTGGCGCGTGAGTGCTTTTTGAGCGTCGAGGTATGGTCGACAGCATACGGTGACGACGGTGCCATCGGAACCGCGTTTACGGGGGTCTTATGGCGGCGGTCGAGCGCACGAGTGCTGCAGTTATTCCAACAAGGCCTGCTTTCCTCGCCAGTTCGTGACGCACATATATGC
>JBBPTW010000243.1:0-20390 GCA_038094575.1 Phylloporus cf. nigrescens | reverse complement strand
AGTGAACTTGACAAGGTCAGGATGAAGTTTAGACCTAATTCTACTGACAGTAGAGTGGTTTAGGCCAGTAGCAACAGAGATCTGACAAGTGGATTGACCCAGATCCAAGAGAATAATGATTTGGTTGGTTTAATCAAGAGATAGTGGTTTCATGGTAATGGAAGTGGAAAAAGAGTGGTGTTATGGCTTGTTTGTACCTTGTTGAACTTGTTGTACATCACATGACCAATTTATTATGTAATAATATAACAGAACATATTAATTTGATACTTTGTTAAGTTAGCAACAAAACTGTTGCAATGAGTAGCTGTCATCAATTGTTGAATATTTCATTACTGAGAAAGAATCACATAATCAATGTATATATTTTTGAAAAGCCCTTTATCATGGCTTTCTAATGATATTTAGGTTTGAGGGTCCAGCATCAATGTACCATGAGATATTAACCAATCTTTACAACTATGGCTAATATTGCAACAGTTTTGTTGCTCAGTGTACAATGTAGTGTTTGGCCCTTTGGTTTTGCAAAAGGTCTTCAACCTCTTTTTCTTAGTGTTCGACGTTACATATGCAGAAATGTCATTGAGCTTGAGTGTATGAAGGCACTGAGCAACCTTGAGCATACCACTGGTGACATCCGTCAAACTTTGGCAGATGGATACAAAGGACTTCATGTTCATTTTCTTAGAAAATATGTCTGCCTAGTTCTATGAGTACAAGTCTCAAGGTAATGCATGAATAAGCACACCTGTTCCAATAGAGGATACATGTAACCATGAAACAACTTGAAGGTCTCCACAGAAGTTATTTTCATCTTCCACAAATTGTTGATGGCTTTCCATTTTTCTAAAACTTATATGTGCTCATTCTTGAACTTCATGATAATGCTGGTCAAATGATTGTATTCCTTGGATGGAAGGAATGTCGATGTTGAAGGAAAATGTGGTGCCATATCCATAGAGCCTATAGTCAAGATTTTGAAGGGCTGACACAGTGAGCAACAGAGGGAGAAAGTTTGATGGATGACTTACCGATGTTGAACGAGAAGTTTCCTTGGTCCTGGACATATACATACTGGTCATCTTGCTTTTGAAGTGGTATCCTGTGGTGGGGGACAATGAGAAACGAAGTATTCCCACTTTCTCTCAAAAATGTCTAATTGATCTCTTTCACTACAGCTGAGGCTATATCGTTCCACAAACAATGCCTGTTTTTATCAACCTGAAGGTTGAGTGAAAGAGTCATAGCATGACTTGTCTGATTCATGATGTGAAAAGTGATTTTGGTGGGAATAACATAAGGGAAAGCAGCGGCATTTGGAACAGCACTGTGGGGAGCAGCATTGTGGGGAGTAATGATATGGGGAACAGGATCTCAAGAAGTAGCACCTTTGATGGTGGTGATAACAGCCTCCAACTTATTAGTTTTGTTGAAGATAAGACCGAGGCTAAAGTGCCAACACTTCAAGGACAAATGATGTATTTTAACACTCTGACTGGCATCAAATTTTTTCCAGGTGAATAAAGGCAAGAGGTGTTTTGTCACTGCAGTTATGGAAACCGTCAGTGAAAATATATTAAAACCCATGCTTGGTCACATATCACAGGGTGTTGTGTCAAATTTGTCAGATGATGCAAACTACAGGCCCACAGAACCATAGAAAGTTGGTAGCTAGTATTCAGAACTACATGTAAAAATGAGCTATCGAATTGCTATCACTGTTGGCATCCCAAGGTGTGGCTAACAAGAATGAGCTGGTAGGCTGGTATGGTAAGTAAAGGCTATACTATGTGTCAAGCTCACCTCCAGCCAAGTGGATAAGAGATCTCTTTGATGGTCCATCCCTTGAAAGAATCAAAACCTCCTTCCTATCATATGCTCATCCAGCATTTTCTGATCCATTGCACTAAGTCCACATGGGCTTTCTCCATTTGTACATGGATCAGCAATGTCTGTGATAGCATTATTGCATCTGACTATGGAAATCACTGGCGTTTGAAGGCATTTGTGGCACACTTGGACATGGTTGTGCCATAATGAAGTCCCCTATCAAGTATGAACATGCTTCCAACTTTGCCTTCGCAAGCTAATATGGAGATCACCGGAGGTTGTGTCAGCAAATATTCCACCAGATGTTCCATACAAAAGCTGCTGTCACCTTTCGTCCCATTCAAATACACAAGGCACATGCCATATGATTTCAAGCATAATGGATGATCCAAGTGACTAGTGGGGATAGTAGCCATTTTCTGCTCAAGTTAGTAAGTTTACATAAGTAATCAGCCAGATATAAACAAATGTCGATTTGGAGGTTCTAACTTACTTAACTTAACAGTACATATCACCCTTCAGACAAGCCTGGCAGCAGTTCTGGATTCATGATTGCAGTCTGCACAATCATCTTATATTTACAGCACACAGTACTAGTCACAAATGCAATTTGAACCCAATGGTTGTCATATGGGTTGCTCAACTAGTCCAGCCAGTACCAGATATTGATTTATTCATGGTCTAAGTCATACTTTATATGGAAGTATTGAATTTTTCTGCACCCACAGTTAATTATACTTTGGAAACCTCCCTGGCAATGCTACAAGGACTGTCTCCATGGACTCATCAGATGGCTGATTTAAGCATGCACCATTTTCAAGTCCACAATACCCTATAACACTGGCCATGACTACCCCAATCTCTGACCCATCCATCTGCCCTTGTGCACATAAAAACACACATCTGCAATTTTCTCTACCATCTGAAGAGGCTGCTCTCTGGACTACCTGGAAATCTCATAAGAAGGTCAAGACAGTCCGCACAGCTGTAAGTCTATGCTAAAACTTGAACTCCTGTACTGATGGTAATTTACAGGTCTCAACAAGGAGAACTGAAGAGGTCAACAACCTCCATGTACTTCGCATTCTTGAGCTTGCAAGGGCAAGCTGCAATACTTTTAACACATGTTTAAAGCACTGTCGTCTTTGCCTCCAAGAAATTGAGGTCATGCACATCATTGCCATTAATGAATGCGAAGAAGCCACTGCCTGGTTGTGTGGTGCAGAGTCACAAGTTGGAGAGATTAGACATATTTTGCACCTTAATGGCACAGCTATTGGTGAGAGTGGCATCTCATTGCTTGGTTCAGAATGGGACAATGATCCAGGGAAGGCTGGTGGTTCTATTTCTGAAGTCAAGAACAAGGGGAAAGCCTTCAGATCCCCCACCCCTTCTGATCATGTTGGCAACATCTAGCTCCTATCATTATATTTAGTGTATCTTGTTGTTGTACTCCATGCATTATATTGACTTTGAATGTGATCCTCATTGGCATGATACTACTTTGGAGTAATCTAAAAGATTCAGTGGTTCCCAGTTTTGCCCACTTTGGATTATGTAAGTTACCTGTTTTGGGTTTGGAGCCCAAGTTCCAACTTGCAATGCTCTTGCAGTCCTTGCTTTACTCAAGTGTCAACGCTTCCTCATGGTTCTCACTTTCCTCAAAATTTAGCCATGATATCATGCATGGGTTGTGACTGTGGGAGGGTTGCTGCAAGTGCAGGTATAAAGAGGCTGGGCTCGCTGTAGATTGGATATAACAGTGTGTCGCTGAATAGATTTATCCCGCTGTGTCTGCACTGCCTCGTGAGGTCCCACATTATTTCTCTCCGTGTCTTCTCACCCTTATGTCTAAATCAAAATCTTACCATTGTCAAAGCTGCTCCAAATACTTCCTCAACAAAACAAGCCTTTGTCACCATCACCATAATAGACATTCTCTTCCCACTCTGCTCAAGAAGGATGGGAAGATGTACAAAGTTGTCTGCAAGGATGATCAATTGGAGTGTCCGTTTGATGTTTGCACAAGGAATTACTTCAACAGGACCAACTTCCAAACTCATCTCAAAAGGGTATATGCCACCGAGTTCAAGGCTATAGAGGGTGATGAGTCCAGCTCAGATGCTAATGAAATATGTGGGAGGGGCACAGGTGACATGCCCACTTCACTTTCCCCATTTTCAACTACACTGACCTCAACTGTTGACAGGTTTGGACCTTGGAGTCCCTTCCTGCAGCGATGAGAAGGGTATCAACGTGATGAAATGCACCGAGACCTCATACAGGCAGTGTGCTGGTGATACTCCACATGTGGGTCTGGATGCAGTGATGCCAGATGGTAAGCTTGAATCTGCTCTTTTGTTCTGCTGATTGTACTCACTTTATTGATAATGTCAAAGGGTTTGGAGAATCCTCCGTCACTTCTCATGTGGTGCAGCCAGTCACTCAGAATATCAAAATGATGCTGGGTATGTCGTGACCACTAATTTGCCAGAAGTGCACACATTCCTGAAATCTTCCCTTGCAGCGACATCCCACGAACTGCAGAAGGTTCATGCTCCCCATAGCTCTTGCATGGCAGAAGTCGGTGAGTGAGGACAGCCCCAGGAAGACAGATTCACTTGCTGACAGATGGGTCATTAGGTCACTCCAACCCAAACAGGATCAGGCTGGTTCCCCAGGTAGACTACCTTCTGGGCACAGGCATTCTTGATCACCTAGGATTGTGGATTCATTGCCAACTCCTTATCATCATCTGCTGTGGATGCAGGGTGGCCCTCACCTCTACCATAGTGGATGGCCATCTGAAATTGAAGCATAATTACCATATGACAAATCAAGAGAAGACTGAGCTGCAAGGGCTATGTTCTTGGTACAAGATCTTTGCAAGACCTGAAGAGGTCCCCATTCCAAAGGCTGGCGGGCCTCCGGTGCAGGGCATTTTCCTGCCCATATCTGGTCTGATGTGCAGCACTGCCACAGATTGCAATTACAGCATCTGTGACATGCAAACAATACTAAAGCATGGCTGAGAGAAGCACGGAAGAGGGCTCACAATGAATGTGTTGTATCATTGCTCTACTGTTCAGACACTATTTTGAGGGGTCAGTCAGATATATTTTGAGATGGATGAGAAACTCTCACTGTCGTCTGATGTTGACATCCAGGCACATCTAAAACACCATTTCTTGCCAGCATCCAGTGTTGACAAGGTTATGATTCAGCAGTCCAATCGCGATCAAACCCCCCTATTGAAGATAACCTTATGGAATCTATTTTTGCCTGCAATTCAGCAGGACACCATCCAGAGAAAGCAGGTACAAAACATCAAGAAAAAGCATACAGCAAATGAGCATGGGGGGATCTTTGCTTCTCTAGAAGAAGCTGTGAAGCGTCACCACAAGTGGGCCAAAACACAACTGGAGCATAATTGTCAGTGTTTCATGCTGGCAAAGGTCCTTGTGAATGGTGTGAAGTTCAGCCCAGGCCAGTAAGCTCCTTTTCCTTTCTGAAAGGTGATGCCTGAATTCACTCATGGATAAATGACTTGCAGGTCAACCTATTTCAGAATGCTGCCCAATGAGAATCAAGCATACAATATGTTATTTGTGAAAATGGTCAGGGCCATGATTCAGATAGAAAAGGGCCATGAGCTACACTTCAATTTCAGCTTCATGAATGCCCAAAGATCTAGCTTGAAAGCTTTAATAGACCGCTTGCAGATCAATGCTGAGGAGAATACTGAGAGTGCACTGCTTGGAGTGGTGGCCATGTATCAAGTGTTTTATTGGTCATTGATATGTTTTTTGGAAAAAAAGAAGTCAAGTAGCTTGGGAGAACCCTGTTCAGTGTTTTGTCTAACTAATGGCACTCCACAACAATGGGTCATTTATTCAGGCGTCCGACCTCACTTCATTGTTAGCCAAATTGAAGTACTTCTGCTGTCTGACTGTCTTATATGAAGGCATTTTCTGTTCCGACCAGTTATCAGATACGAATACACTTGAGTAAGTTTACTCCATGTTTCTTCCTGATGGTGTCATGGCTCCTCACTGGAACTTCCATTTTTGCTTTATCTCAGATATATTGGGAGGCTATACAATAAAATGCTCAGTTTTGGAACACTGACAATGTTTAACATGATCTAGGAGTTACAGCAGTTTGCATCAGCCCTCACGTATGGTCAAGTGAAAGACCTGGATGTGTATGTTGATCCAGAATACACTTGGATATTGACACACAGAAAAACCTTTACTTGGAGCATCTTCATGGGGGCTTGCAAGAACTGATGAGAGAAGTAAAAAGTTCATTTGTCATGCTTGCTGGGGATGCTGCTTGGCTGAATCCACACAATGATCTGATCGTGGATAACCTCAGCAACATGTGCAGAGGCTACTGTTTCCTTGAAGAGGACCCACTCAATGGGATGAAGGACAAGTTCTTTCTATTGGCAGTCAAAAGACACAAGCTCAGTATCTTGAACATCAAAGGGATGTGGATTTGGAACAAGTTAGCAATCCGGAAGTTTCTAGACTGTGCTAACACCATCTGGGGTCATTTCATCCATCTGCTTTATGTTGGCCTTCAATTGTCAATGAGAGTAACCCAGTTCTTGCAACTTCAGATACAGAATGCAGACTGCTTGCGAAACTTTGTGTTCCATGGCAAGGAATGCATGGTAATTAACAGGTACAGCAAGATGACAAATTTCAAGGGGCAGGACAACTGCATTCCCGCATTTTTGCCAGCCCCTCTTGTGAAGATTTTCCTTGTGCTGCTTGGTAGCAGTTTTAGAGAGGCCCAGGCACTCCTGGCTGGTGTCATATATGGCCCAGAGGCACACCAGCATTATTGCACATATGCATTCACAGACTTTAGACTTCTTCTGCACTTTTCTAAAATATCTTGCTCAGATATCTTTGTGTTGAGCATGGGGAGAGGATTCAGCCAGGGCATTTTTACAACTGCCTGCAAAAACAAAATCAGCAGTGGTTCTATTGCAGGTGGGGGGCAAGGGAGTTTCACCAGGGCATGATCACTTTCAGCCAAGAGTTCATTTTGCCGAACAAGTCATTTCCGTATGTTAATGATCTGCTTGCAGAGTCTGCCAACCACTCCACTGAAGTGAATCTATTGCATTACACCATGGTACATGGAGTATTGCCTCAACTTTCAAATAATGCCCTATCTCAGCATCGCTGGCTTTCTGAAGAATGGTTGAGCTTGCTTGAGTTGGGACCTCACCCACCTCCAGAGCCTGTGCAGGTCATTCGAACCAGGGCAAGGTCTGCAGACTCGCTTGATCCCAATAAACTAGCCATCAAGGTGACCAATCTTGTCATCGATATACTTCTGACCAAGTGGGAACAGTTGGCACCACACCGGATTCAGTGGTCAAACTCACTCAGCAGCCATCTATGCAACCTAGTCCTTTCTCTTGCTGTCAACCTGGCAGTGACTCAGATATTCCCTTGCCGGCAGGCTGCACACTACACACCACAGACTGGGATGCCTCTCTGTCCAACGCTCTGGATCCAACGAATACTATGGCCCAGCATTCCAGTGCATGTGTAAGTCCAAGACACTACTGCAGGGCTATCCCTGTGCCCAAGGGGCCACCCGTAACCTGGACCTCTCAGTCATCAATCATATGTGAAATAGGCCTGCCTGAACCTGTGCCTGCAATGGCTGACACTCATAAACCTATTAGGCTGGAGGAGAGCCATTCAGGGAGAGCCGGTGGGGAAGGACAAGGATCTGGGCTGCTAGGGTCCAACAGAGATTTGGATTCACTTGAGGACATTACCATCTTGAATGACTCTGATAAAGACACTGCGAGTTAGTCAAACACACAAGCTGATGGATGTCCTATAGAAGACCTGCTATCTTACAACTTATCACTAACTTTTGTTGGCATCCAGGAGAACATGCCTGCCTGGACTGGCCCTTTATACAGTAATCCTTGGAGTAAGCTACCGGTAACCTGCAACCTTTCGGAGATTCCTTTTACATGGGAAGAAGCACCAAGAAGTAATGCTCAGTGGGCTATGCAGGTAACCAGGCTTTATCATTCGTTCTTTCGTCAAGGCTGAATTGCATTCTGGGCACACGAAGTCGAGTCCAACCTCAAGCAATGCAGTGATGTCAACCTTAGCTTGATCTCCCTTGCAAATATCATAAGGGAGAGAGATCACCTCTTCTCAAATGCTAGCCATGTGCTGCAGCATTCCCACATGTGTCATATCTTGCATTTTCTGGTGAGATTGTGTGCAAGATTCTAACTCAGTAACCATCAGTCTCTTCAGTTTTGGGCTGAATCCATCGCGTCAGCAAGAAGCTTGCCACTCTCGTATGGAATGCAACAGAACTGCTTGTATCCGGATGTGAGTGGCCCTTCTGGCTGGGTCAAGCACATGCACACAGCCAAAGAGGGAAGGCTCGCTAGCTCCAGAGAACTGGATAAGTATATGCCAGCACTGAAGAGCAGATGCCCATATCATTTTGTCCTGGAAGGGAGGCTGACAAAGGATGACTTCCCAGACTGTCCCTTCGAACCAGTGAGGGCTGGGAACTACCAAGAATTCAAGCAGTCATTTGTCTTTGGGAAATTCACCTATTGCTACTCGTGTGGGTTACCGCAGGATCAGAACCGGAATGGTAAGGGTTCCGTGTGCCACGCAAACTGTAACTACTGAAAACGAGGGTTGTGCCCCTTCAGTCAGTTTGTATTCAGGACTGCATTCTGTCTGTGGCAGGTGCCTGCCTTGAGGGCAGAATTGATCACAGATCTCTATGTATGATGTTCTTTGAACACCCAGGAGGAGTTCTCGGAGTGGGTGGTGGACGAACTCACAGACCAGGAGAAGTATCACAATTGCTTGGAAGCCTTTCTTTGGTTCTGTTGGAGAAGGGAGTAGGAGAACCAGAGTTCTTCACATAGATACCCCTTGTCTTCAAATTGTATTGTACAGACCTCAGACTTCAAGCGTATTTAATGTTGCTGTTTTGCATTTGCTGCATGTCACCTTATATGAGGGAGATTTCTCTGGACGTGAATTGAAGCTCTGAAGCCTTGTTGTCAACCGGTACAGCACATGGCTCTGATTGGGATGGAATCCCCAGTAAAAACTGGGTATGACCTGGTAGGGTCATAGGTGACCAGATGTGGAATTATCCACCATTGAGACAATGAGCTGCTCTATCACTATCATATGTTGTGTGCATGATGCATCAAAAAGCGCAAGTTACTTCGATTGTATACCATAATTACAATAATATAATCCCTCATCATACGATGTAGGAGCTAACTGCTCCTTATGTTTGCAGAAGCCATTTCTGGGTCCTTTCAGCATTTCCTATCATTCTTCAAGATATTCCTCTATGCTCCATGTCAATCTGCTTGTGATATTAGTCTGGTTAGTCCACTGATTCAATCCAGTTAGTCCACTGGTTCAATCTGATCAGTCTAGTATTTAGTCTGGTATTTTCTGGTTTTGAGTCCAGTTTTTCTGCTATTTCTCATTTATCTCCATCTCTTCTACTCATATAAGCTCATGGCATGTTGCTAGAACTAACTTGCCTTCCTTTACACTGCTTCATCTATCAGAATTTAGCCATTTCTTCTAGTTTATATCTCAGCTCACTTGGTTTCCTTGACATGTCTTAGACTGTCACATTTATTCTGATTAGATTCTATCTCATTTCATCTCCTTGTTACCATTGACAGTAGCACATGTGTGCTGTCTAGTTTATTTACATCAGTGCCTGAGTCATGGGTATGCCCAGACTATAAAGTCTTGTACTTAGGATACTGAATGCCAGCTGAGTTTGATTGGTTTTTGTCCTGCCATTCAATATACCCTCCATTTGGCTCTTTTGTGTAGTCATTGGGGTGCTCAGTTCACCATCTCTGCTTGTTTCCATCCTTGTCTCTTACTATCTGCTTCATATCTGGTACTTTATTCAGTTTTTCCACGCTCCGGAATACACCAGACACCCTCTATCTGGTCTTCTTGTGCTCCAGACTCTCTCCAATCAAGTTTCTCACACTCTGGAAACTCTCTATCTCTAACTGGATACTCTGATCCATCTATTCTTCGAATCTAGAATCAACTGGACTTATCCTCTTGCACTGAGGTCTGTTATAGCAACCCCTTCTCAATCTTTACCTTTGCTAGGAACCCCTTGGGTCAAGTCATACTCACACTCACACCACAACTAATTATTTATCTTATAACAGCGATAGGCAATTCCATACCTGGTCACCTATGATATATGACCCCACCAGGTCATATCCAGTTTTCACTAAGTGGGATCTGTCACAGAGCTGTGACAATCTCAGCACTGCCCCTATTACTCTCAGTGTTGGACGACTCCACTCATCTAATCATCCTGTATACTTTGCTGTCAGGGAATGTGGCAATTCATGTTCTGCACACACATTGTAGAACCTGGGAAGATATACATGTTCACCGACAACCTCGAATTGTTCCTGCTATAAGATAAATAATTAGTTGTGGTGTGAGTGTGAGTATGACTTGACCCAAGGGGTTCCTAGCAAAGGTAAAGATTGAGAAGGGGTTGCTATAACAGACCTCAGTGCAAGAGGATAAGTCCAGTTGATTCTAGATTCGAAGAATAGATGGATCAGAGTATCCAGTTAGAGATAGAGAGTTTCCAGAGTGTGAGAAACTTGATTGGAGAGAGTCTGGAGCACAAGAAGACCAGATAGAGGGTGTCTGGTGTATTCCGGAGCGCGGAAAAACTGAATAAAGTACCAGATATGAAGCAGATAGTAAGAGACAAGGATGGAAACAAGCAGAGATGGTGAACTGAGCACCCCAATGACTACACAAAAGAGCCAAATGGAGGGTATATTGAATGGCGGGACAAAAACCAATCAAACTCAGCTGGCATTCAGTATCCTAAGTACAAGACTTTATAGTCTGGGCATACCCATGACTCAGGCACTGATGTAAATAAACTAGACAGCACACATGTGCTACTGTCAATGGTAACAAGGAGATGAAATGAGATAGAATCTAATCAGAATAAATGTGACAGTCTAAGACATGTCAAGGAAACCAAGTGAGCTGAGATATAAACTAGAAGAAATGGCTAAATTCTGATAGATGAAGCAGTGTAAAGGAAGGCAAGTTAGTTCTAGCAACATGCCATGAGCTTATATGAGTAGAAGAGATGGAGATAAATGAGAAATAGCAGAAAAACTGGACTCAAAACCAGAAAATACCAGACTAAATACTAGACTGATCAGATTGAACCAGTGGACTAACTGGATTGAATCAGTGGACTAACCAGACTAATATCACAAGCAGATTGACATGGAGCATAGAGGAATATCTTGAAGAATGATAGGAAATGCTGAAAGGACCCAGAAATGGCTTCTGCAAACATAAGGAGCAGTTAGCTCCTACATCGTATGATGAGGGATTATATTATTGTAATTATGGTATACAATCGAAGTAACTTGCGCTTTTTGATGCATCATGCACACAACATATGATAGTGATAGAGCAGCTCATTGTCTCAATGGTGGATAATTCCACATCTGGTCACCTATGACCCTACCAGGTCATACCCAGTTTTTACTGGGGATTCCATCCCAATCAGAGCCATGTGCTGTACCGGTTGACAACAAGGCTTCAGAGCTTCAATTCACGTCCAGAGAAATCTCCCTCATATAAGGTGACATGCAGCAAATGCAAAACAGCAACATTAAATACGCTTGAAGTCTGAGGTCTGTACAATACAATTTGAAGACAAGGGGTATCTATGTGAAGAACTCTGGTTCTCCTACTCCCTTCTCCAACAGAACCAAAGAAAGGCTTCCAAGCAATTGTGATACTTCTCCTGGTCTGTGAGTTCGTCCACCACCCACTCCGAGAACTCCTCCTGGGTGTTCAAAGAACATCATACATAGAGATCTGTGATCAATTCTGCCCTCAAGGCAGGCACCTGCCACAGACAGAATGCAGTCCTGAATACAAACTGACTGAAGGGGCACAACCCTCGTTTTCAGTAGTTACAGTTTGCGTGGCACACGGAACCCTTACCATTCCGGTTCTGATCCTGCGGTAACCCACACGAGTAGCAATAGGTGAATTTCCCAAAGACAAATGACTGCTTGAATTCTTGGTAGTTCCCAGCCCTCACTGGTTCGAAGGGACAGTCTGGGAAGTCATCCTTTGTCAGCCTCCCTTCCAGGACAAAATGATATGGGCATCTGCTCTTCAGTGCTGGCATATACTTATCCAGTTCTCTGGAGCTAGCGAGCCTTCCCTCTTTGGCTGTGTGCATGTGCTTGACCCAGCCAGAAGGGCCACTCACATCCGGATACAAGCAGTTCTGTTGCATTCCATACGAGAGTGGCAAGCTTCTTGCTGACGCGATGGATTCAGCCCAAAACTGAAGAGACTGATGGTTACTGAGTTAGAATCTTGCACACAATCTCACCAGAAAATGCAAGATATGACACATGTGGGAATGCTGCAGCACATGGCTAGCATTTGAGAAGAGGTGATCTCTCTCCCTTATGATATTTGCAAGGGAGATCAAGCTAAGGTTGACATCACTGCATTGCTTGAGGTTGGACTCGACTTCGTGTGCCCAGAATGCAATTCAGCCTTGACGAAAGAACGAATGATAAAGCCTGGTTACCTGCATAGCCCACTGAGCATTACTTCTTGGTGCTTCTTCCCATGTAAAAGGAATCTCCGAAAGGTTGCAGGTTACCGGTAGCTTACTCCAAGGATTACTGTATAAAGGGCCAGTCCAGGCAGGCATGTTCTCCTGGATGCCAACAAAAGTTAGTGATAAGTTGTAAGATAGCAGGTCTTCTATAGGACATCCATCAGCTTGTGTGTTTGACTAACTCGCAGTGTCTTTATCAGAGTCATTCAAGATGGTAATGTCCTCAAGTGAATCCAAATCTCTGTTGGACCCTAGCAGCCCAGATCCTTGTCCTTCCCCACCGGCTCTCCCTGAATGGCTCTCCTCCAGCCTAATAGGTTTATGAGTGTCAGCCATTGCAGGCACAGGTTCAGGCAGGCCTATTTCACATATGATTGATGACTGAGAGGTCCAGGTTACGGGTGGCCCCTTGGGCACAGGGATAGCCCTGCAGTAGTGTCTTGGACTTACACATGCACTGGAATGCTGGGCCATAGTATTCGTTGGATCCAGAGCGTTGGACAGAGAGGCATCCCAGTCTGTGGTGTGTAGTGTGCAGCCTGCCGGCAAGGGAATATCTGAGTCACTGCCAGGTTGACAGCAAGAGAAAGGACTAGGTTGCATAGATGGCTGCTGAGTGAGTTTGACCACTGAATCCGGTGTGGTGCCAACTGTTCCCACTTGGTCAGAAGTATATCGATGACAAGATTGGTCACCTTGATGGCTAGTTTATTGGGATCAAGCGAGTCTGCAGACCTTGCCCTGGTTCGAATGACCTGCACAGGCTCTGGAGGTGGGTGAGGTCCCAACTCAAGCAAGCTCAACCATTCTTCAGAAAGCCAGCGATGCTGAGATAGGGCATTATTTGAAAGTTGAGGCAATACTCCATGTACCATGGTGTAATGCAATAGATTCACTTCAGTGGAGTGGTTGGCAGACTCTGCAAGCAGATCATTAACATACGGAAATGACTTGTTCGGCAAAATGAACTCTTGGCTGAAAGTGATCATGCCCTGGTGAAACTCCCTTGCCCCCCACCTGCAATAGAACCACTGCTGATTTTGTTTTTGCAGGCAGTTGTAAAAATGCCCTGGCTGAATCCTCTCCCCATGCTCAACACAAAGATATCTGAGCAAGATATTTTAGAAAAGTGCAGAAGAAGTCTAAAGTCTGTGAATGCATATGTGCAATAATGCTGGTGTGCCTCTGGGCCATATATGACACCAGCCAGGAGTGCCTGGGCCTCTCTAAAACTGCTACCAAGCAGCACAAGGAAAATCTTCACAAGAGGGGCTGGCAAAAATGCGGGAATGCAGTTGTCCTGCCCCTTGAAATTTGTCATCTTGCTGTACCTGTTAATTACCATGCATTCCTTGCCATGGAACACAAAGTTTCGCAAGCAGTCTGCATTCTGTATCTGAAGTTGCAAGAACTGGGTTACTCTCATTGACAATTGAAGGCCAACATAAAGCAGATGGATGAAATGACCCCAGATGGTGTTAGCACAGTCTAGAAACTTCCGGATTGCTAACTTGTTCCAAATCCACATCCCTTTGATGTTCAAGATACTGAGCTTGTGTCTTTTGACTGCCAATAGAAAGAACTTGTCCTTCATCCCATTGAGTGGGTCCTCTTCAAGGAAACAGTAGCCTCTGCACATGTTGCTGAGGTTATCCACGATCAGATCATTGTGTGGATTCAGCCAAGCAGCATCCCCAGCAAGCATGACAAATGAACTTTTTACTTCTCTCATCAGTTCTTGCAAGCCCCCATGAAGATGCTCCAAGTAAAGGTTTTTCTGTGTGTCAATATCCAAGTGTATTCTGGATCAACATACACATCCAGGTCTTTCACTTGACCATACGTGAGGGCTGATGCAAACTGCTGTAACTCCTAGATCATGTTAAACATTGTCAGTGTTCCAAAACTGAGCATTTTATTGTATAGCCTCCCAATATATCTGAGATAAAGCAAAAATGGAAGTTCCAGTGAGGAGCCATGACACCATCAGGAAGAAACATGGAGTAAACTTACTCAAGTGTATTCGTATCTGATAACTGGTCGGAACAGAAAATGCCTTCATATAAGACAGTCAGACAGCAGAAGTACTTCAATTTGGCTAACAATGAAGTGAGGTCGGACGCCTGAATAAATGACCCATTGTTGTGGAGTGCCATTAGTTAGACAAAACACTGAACAGGGTTCTCCCAAGCTACTTGACTTCTTTTTTTCCAAAAAACATATCAATGACCAATAAAACACTTGATACATGGCCACCACTCCAAGCAGTGCACTCTCAGTATTCTCCTCAGCATTGATCTGCAAGCGGTCTATTAAAGCTTTCAAGCTAGATCTTTGGGCATTCATGAAGCTGAAATTGAAGTGTAGCTCATGGCCCTTTTCTATCTGAATCATGGCCCTGACCATTTTCACAAATAACATATTGTATGCTTGATTCTCATTGGGCAGCATTCTGAAATAGGTTGACCTGCAAGTCATTTATCCATGAGTGAATTCAGGCATCACCTTTCAGAAAGGAAAAGGAGCTTACTGGCCTGGGCTGAACTTCACACCATTCACAAGGACCTTTGCCAGCATGAAACACTGACAATTATGCTCCAGTTGTGTTTTGGCCCACTTGTGGTGACGCTTCACAGCTTCTTCTAGAGAAGCAAAGATCCCCCCATGCTCATTTGCTGTATGCTTTTTCTTGATGTTTTGTACCTGCTTTCTCTGGATGGTGTCCTGCTGAATTGCAGGCAAAAATAGATTCCATAAGGTTATCTTCAATAGGGGGGTTTGATCGCGATTGGACTGCTGAATCATAACCTTGTCAACACTGGATGCTGGCAAGAAATGGTGTTTTAGATGTGCCTGGATGTCAACATCAGACGACAGTGAGAGTTTCTCATCCATCTCAAAATATATCTGACTGACCCCTCAAAATAGTGTCTGAACAGTAGAGCAATGATACAACACATTCATTGTGAGCCCTCTTCCGTGCTTCTCTCAGCCATGCTTTAGTATTGTTTGCATGTCACAGATGCTGTAATTGCAATCTGTGGCAGTGCTGCACATCAGACCAGATATGGGCAGGAAAATGCCCTGCACCGGAGGCCCGCCAGCCTTTGGAATGGGGACCTCTTCAGGTCTTGCAAAGATCTTGTACCAAGAACATAGCCCTTGCAGCTCAGTCTTCTCTTGATTTGTCATATGGTAATTATGCTTCAATTTCAGATGGCCATCCACTATGGTAGAGGTGAGGGCCACCCTGCATCCACAGCAGATGATGATAAGGAGTTGGCAATGAATCCACAATCCTAGGTGATCAAGAATGCCTGTGCCCAGAAGGTAGTCTACCTGGGGAACCAGCCTGATCCTGTTTGGGTTGGAGTGACCTAATGACCCATCTGTCAGCAAGTGAATCTGTCTTCCTGGGGCTGTCCTCACTCACCGACTTCTGCCATGCAAGAGCTATGGGGAGCATGAACCTTCTGCAGTTCGTGGGATGTCGCTGCAAGGGAAGATTTCAGGAATGTGTGCACTTCTGGCAAATTAGTGGTCACGACATACCCAGCATCATTTTGATATTCTGAGTGACTGGCTGCACCACATGAGAAGTGACGGAGGATTCTCCAAACCCTTTGACATTATCAATAAAGTGAGTACAATCAGCAGAACAAAAGAGCAGATTCAAGCTTACCATCTGGCATCACTGCATCCAGACCCACATGTGGAGTATCACCAGCACACTGCCTGTATGAGGTCTCGGTGCATTTCATCACGTTGATACCCTTCTCATCGCTGCAGGAAGGGACTCCAAGGTCCAAACCTGTCAACAGTTGAGGTCAGTGTAGTTGAAAATGGGGAAAGTGAAGTGGGCATGTCACCTGTGCCCCTCCCACATATTTCATTAGCATCTGAGCTGGACTCATCACCCTCTATAGCCTTGAACTCGGTGGCATATACCCTTTTGAGATGAGTTTGGAAGTTGGTCCTGTTGAAGTAATTCCTTGTGCAAACATCAAACGGACACTCCAATTGATCATCCTTGCAGACAACTTTGTACATCTTCCCATCCTTCTTGAGCAGAGTGGGAAGAGAATGTCTATTATGGTGATGGTGACAAAGGCTTGTTTTGTTGAGGAAGTATTTGGAGCAGCTTTGACAATGGTAAGATTTTGATTTAGACATAAGGGTGAGAAGACACGGAGAGAAATAATGTGGGACCTCACGAGGCAGTGCAGACACAGCGGGATAAATCTATTCAGCGACACACTGTTATATCCAATCTACAGCGAGCCCAGCCTCTTTATACCTGCACTTGCAGCAACCCTCCCACAGTCACAACCCATGCATGATATCATGGCTAAATTTTGAGGAAAGTGAGAACCATGAGGAAGCGTTGACACTTGAGTAAAGCAAGGACTGCAAGAGCATTGCAAGTTGGAACTTGGGCTCCAAACCCAAAACAGGTAACTTACATAATCCAAAGTGGGCAAAACTGGGAACCACTGAATCTTTTAGATTACTCCAAAGTAGTATCATGCCAATGAGGATCACATTCAAAGTCAATATAATGCATGGAGTACAACAACAAGATACACTAAATATAATGATAGGAGCTAGATGTTGCCAACATGATCAGAAGGGGTGGGGGATCTGAAGGCTTTCCCCTTGTTCTTGACTTCAGAAATAGAACCACCAGCCTTCCCTGGATCATTGTCCCATTCTGAACCAAGCAATGAGATGCCACTCTCACCAATAGCTGTGCCATTAAGGTGCAAAATATGTCTAATCTCTCCAACTTGTGACTCTGCACCACACAACCAGGCAGTGGCTTCTTCGCATTCATTAATGGCAATGATGTGCATGACCTCAATTTCTTGGAGGCAAAGACGACAGTGCTTTAAACATGTGTTAAAAGTATTGCAGCTTGCCCTTGCAAGCTCAAGAATGCGAAGTACATGGAGGTTGTTGACCTCTTCAGTTCTCCTTGTTGAGACCTGTAAATTACCATCAGTACAGGAGTTCAAGTTTTAGCATAGACTTACAGCTGTGCGGACTGTCTTGACCTTCTTATGAGATTTCCAGGTAGTCCAGAGAGCAGCCTCTTCAGATGGTAGAGAAAATTGCAGATGTGTGTTTTTATGTGCACAAGGGCAGATGGATGGGTCAGAGATTGGGGTAGTCATGGCCAGTGTTATAGGGTATTGTGGACTTGAAAATGGTGCATGCTTAAATCAGCCATCTGATGAGTCCATGGAGACAGTCCTTGTAGCATTGCCAGGGAGGTTTCCAAAGTATAATTAACTGTGGGTGCAGAAAAATTCAATACTTCCATATAAAGTATGACTTAGACCATGAATAAATCAATATCTGGTACTGGCTGGACTAGTTGAGCAACCCATATGACAACCATTGGGTTCAAATTGCATTTGTGACTAGTACTGTGTGCTGTAAATATAAGATGATTGTGCAGACTGCAATCATGAATCCAGAACTGCTGCCAGGCTTGTCTGAAGGGTGATATGTACTGTTAAGTTAAGTAAGTTAGAACCTCCAAATCGACATTTGTTTATATCTGGCTGATTACTTATGTAAACTTACTAACTTGAGCAGAAAATGGCTACTATCCCCACTAGTCACTTGGATCATCCATTATGCTTGAAATCATATGGCATGTGCCTTGTGTATTTGAATGGGACGAAAGGTGACAGCAGCTTTTGTATGGAACATCTGGTGGAATATTTGCTGACACAACCTCCGGTGATCTCCATATTAGCTTGCGAAGGCAAAGTTGGAAGCATGTTCATACTTGATAGGGGACTTCATTATGGCACAACCATGTCCAAGTGTGCCACAAATGCCTTCAAACGCCAGTGATTTCCATAGTCAGATGCAATAATGCTATCACAGACATTGCTGATCCATGTACAAATGGAGAAAGCCCATGTGGACTTAGTGCAATGGATCAGAAAATGCTGGATGAGCATATGATAGGAAGGAGGTTTTGATTCTTTCAAGGGATGGACCATCAAAGAGATCTCTTATCCACTTGGCTGGAGGTGAGCTTGACACATAGTATAGCCTTTACTTACCATACCAGCCTACCAGCTCATTCTTGTTAGCCACACCTTGGGATGCCAACAGTGATAGCAATTCGATAGCTCATTTTTACATGTAGTTCTGAATACTAGCTACCAACTTTCTATGGTTCTGTGGGCCTGTAGTTTGCATCATCTGACAAATTTGACACAACACCCTGTGATATGTGACCAAGCATGGGTTTTAATATATTTTCACTGACGGTTTCCATAACTGCAGTGACAAAACACCTCTTGCCTTTATTCACCTGGAAAAAATTTGATGCCAGTCAGAGTGTTAAAATACATCATTTGTCCTTGAAGTGTTGGCACTTTAGCCTCGGTCTTATCTTCAACAAAACTAATAAGTTGGAGGCTGTTATCACCACCATCAAAGGTGCTACTTCTTGAGATCCTGTTCCCCATATCATTACTCCCCACAATGCTGCTCCCCACAGTGCTGTTCCAAATGCCGCTGCTTTCCCTTATGTTATTCCCACCAAAATCACTTTTCACATCATGAATCAGACAAGTCATGCTATGACTCTTTCACTCAACCTTCAGGTTGATAAAAACAGGCATTGTTTGTGGAACGATATAGCCTCAGCTGTAGTGAAAGAGATCAATTAGACATTTTTGAGAGAAAGTGGGAATACTTCGTTTCTCATTGTCCCCCACCACAGGATACCACTTCAAAAGCAAGATGACCAGTATGTATATGTCCAGGACCAAGGAAACTTCTCGTTCAACATCGGTAAGTCATCCATCAAACTTTCTCCCTCTGTTGCTCACTGTGTCAGCCCTTCAAAATCTTGACTATAGGCTCTATGGATATGGCACCACATTTTCCTTCAACATCGACATTCCTTCCATCCAAGGAATACAATCATTTGACCAGCATTATCATGAAGTTCAAGAATGAGCACATATAAGTTTTAGAAAAATGGAAAGCCATCAACAATTTGTGGAAGATGAAAATAACTTCTGTGGAGACCTTCAAGTTGTTTCATGGTTACATGTATCCTCTATTGGAACAGGTGTGCTTATTCATGCATTACCTTGAGACTTGTACTCATAGAACTAGGCAGACATATTTTCTAAGAAAATGAACATGAAGTCCTTTGTATCCATCTGCCAAAGTTTGACGGATGTCACCAGTGGTATGCTCAAGGTTGCTCAGTGCCTTCATACACTCAAGCTCAATGACATTTCTGCATATGTAACGTCGAACACTAAGAAAAAGAGGTTGAAGACCTTTTGCAAAACCAAAGGGCCAAACACTACATTGTACACTGAGCAACAAAACTGTTGCAATATTAGCCATAGTTGTAAAGATTGGTTAATATCTCATGGTACATTGATGCTGGACCCTCAAACCTAAATATCATTAGAAAGCCATGATAAAGGGCTTTTCAAAAATATATACATTGATTATGTGATTCTTTCTCAGTAATGAAATATTCAACAATTGATGACAGCTACTCATTGCAACAGTTTTGTTGCTAACTTAACAAAGTATCAAATTAATATGTTCTGTTATATTATTACATAATAAATTGGTCATGTGATGTACAACAAGTTCAACAAGGTACAAACAAGCCATAACACCACTCTTTTTCCACTTCCATTACCATGAAACCACTATCTCTTGATTAAACCAACCAAATCATTATTCTCTTGGATCTGGGTCAATCCACTTGTCAGATCTCTGTTGCTACTGGCCTAAACCACTCTACTGTCAGTAGAATTAGGTCTAAACTTCATCCTGACCTTGTCAAGTTCACT
>JBBPTW010000242.1:0-20510 GCA_038094575.1 Phylloporus cf. nigrescens | reverse complement strand
ATGGCACAATCCGGGAGAACATTGCCTACGGCCACCTTGAGGAGCTCACCGAAGACGACGTCATACGCGCCGCACGAGCTGCCCACGTGCACGATTTCGTCATGTCGCTTCCACAAGGGTACGACACTCACGTGGGCGAAAACGCGGCGCTCATTTCGGGCGGTCAAGCCCAACGTCTCCAAATCGCACGCGCGCTCGCGCGTCCGTCGCGCATCCTTATTCTTGACGAATGCACGTCGGCGCTGGATGGGGCGAACCAGGCGGCGGTGCTCGAGACGATCCGGAGTGCCAAAGTCGGGCGGATGACGTTGATGGTGACACACAAGGTTGAGGTGATGCGGATGTGCGATCGGGTGGTTGTCCTTGAGGACGGCAAGGTGGCCGAGGAGGGGCGGTTTGAGGTGCTCGTTGAGCGCAAGGGGCTGTTTGCCAAGCTCGCGAGCGGGGGTGAGTGGCTCGGTGATTGAGGCGATTTTCTTCTCTTTCCTTTCATCTCTTCATCTCATGCTTCACGTCACGGAACGCGTCACTCACAATCATGATCATTTCTTTATTCTTCCTGTATTTTTTCTTCAACCCTCACTCCTTTCTTTTTGGATACCTAACAAGATGCCAACGTGGGGTTTCGTCACGGTTGTGAAACCCTTGGTACGTGTATATTCGACCGTTCACTCTATTTTCTTGTTCCCATCGGGGACTCGACTGCTTTTCCCTTTTTCTCTCATCACTTTGGATACCATGAACAGCACAACTACGCACTTTCTGTAGTACTACTCACGCTCATTGCTCACTCACATTGGTTAGATGCAAAGGTAATCACATGGATTTTGGTCTGAAACGCAATCACGTTTCTTGATTCTCCGGTTTGAGTGACTGCAAGTTGAATGGCGATGATCTTATTGGATGACCATTGGCTCCACATGCCAACGATACGACTTGCTCGCTCGCAAGGACCATTTCCACGCCGCGTGATGTTTCAAGGAGGCGCGACGCATTCGGGTTACGTTCCTGTGGAACATCAGTGAATGTAAAATGGCCGAGCCAGTGGACCGACGTCGCCAGGGGTCCAAGCTATATCATCAGCCATAGGGTATGGCCAATAACACCCGGTTGACATTGGTCATAGCCACTTTGGCTGTGGGGTCCACCGACAGAATAGCTAGCCCAAGTGATGGTCCGGAGCTGATGGTACGCTTTGGTAAATATGTGGGTCTCGCGTAGGGCGGAACGATGAGTGTGTGGAGTTACCATACTGGAGCGGTCCGTGGTCCACTTTGGCGCGGGTGGACAATAGGCCGGAGACTGTCCAAGAAATGTTGTGTGGCCGCCACTTCAGAGGATCACGACAGTATAAAGAGGCGGCTTGCCGACTGCGGTAGACCAGGAGCTCACCCTCCCCAGCATACCGGTCATTTCTTACCCTTGCTGTCCCGACTTGCTGTATTGCCTTGAGTGTTGCCCATTCACTCTCCTGTTCGCTGCGTTCACCGAGTACACCGTCCATCAGACGCGCTCACGCACGATCCCAAATCATATACCGCACCTATATCATCCTCTTTGCACCAATCGGCGATGCACTCTTCCGTAACAACGCCTGACCCTGTTTTGACCGCCACGCCAGCTACCATAGCCGCCACGTCCCGCGACGAACAGGGAGGCAAGACCACATCTGATTGCTTGACTGCAAAACAAGTAGTGAGTGGCTCGCCCGCTCGCCGAGCCGATCATGTAGTAACCATACCAAAGCAGTCGACCCAGGATTTCTACATAGACACGTTCTTCAATCCCGTGTGGACGTCTGGACCGTACGTCTTCACATTCGCCAAAGACGGTACCATCGTTCGTCCCGAGATGTACACGCCGGAGCCTCACCCGGGTTATCATGCCGGACGCGCCTGGTGGCTCGAATCTGCAAACGTCCCGTACTTCCAGGCTTCGCCTAGAGAGGCGAAGCCATGGAAGAACGTGGCGATTACGGAGTACGATGATGCCGAGTTTGCGGCGTTACTGGAGAGGGAAGGTGGACTGGGCGAGTGGCAACAATAGTTACCCTCGAGGTTTAGTAGCCCCCAACTTACCGCGATATCATTCTGTATTTCCGCAATGACAAGGAGATTGCTCGACAAAGCACCGCGACAGGTTCAGCGTCACAAGTAGGTAGTAGTTTGGCCCCAGCCTGAGGATCGCAGCAGTGACTGGTGGTCTGATCACCAGTCGTGTCGGTCGGGACTCCTGGGTAGATATGAGTCGCTTCTGCTAGCAGCAATAACACTGCACGTCCGAAGTGGTGGAGCTCAATTGTACTACTTCTTCAGCGGCCATTGTCATTATAATTTGTCCGACTTCCGCCGCTGTTCCTAGTATGCCCGACATTATTATCTCCGCCGCTCCAAGTTGCTGTGCAAAACACGGCGTGCCGTCATTGAGCCACTCCCGCGCTACTGGACATTTCTGCCCCAGATGCGTGACGAGTATATATACGAGGGAAAGCGTCTTTCCTGGAGACGTGAAGTGAGAATACAGTGTTTAAATCCAAGTGCCTTGCACGTTATCAGGGGACTGACCGATACCAGGCTGCCCCGTCACTTAAGCTGCTTTGCTCTCCAGTGCGTCGAGCGTAGTGAGATATTCTCATCTTTTCAATCGGCTGTCCTGTAATCGATTCCCACGACATCGCCGTGCTTCAAGTTGGTGACAGCCGCGTTGGCAAACGCCACCGGCTGATTGAGGTTAATCGTGATTGTCATTGTGTGAGAGACCTCAGGTCTAGGTTGTTATGCCTCTATTGTGATTTTTTGACGCAGCCCCTTCTGGTCTGTCCGCACTTCAAACTTCACCCGTCTCACTACCACTTGCATCGACTTTAACATCTCCCCAAAGTAGATCTATGTCTCTGGCTACTGGCTTGCGGCGGCCTGAATCCACAAGCGCCCCATACTTCCAGGATTTGTCTGGAGAGGCAAAGCCATGGAAGAACTTGGCAACTATGGAACATGATGATGCCAAGTTTGTGGCCGTGTTGCCAGAGAGGGTACTAAGTGCACTGGGCGAGTGGCAGCGACAACTACCCCTCAAGGTTTGGTGGCCTTCAAACTGCGATATCATTAAGAAACACAGACTATGTTTCTTCAGATTCAGAGATTGCTTCAAGATGAGCCTCACTACGGCAGGTCCAGCATCACGAGCAGGTACTAGGTAGTCTGGCCCCAGGATGCATAGCAATCTGATCACCGGTGTCGATTGGAACTCCCGAGTAGATATAAGTCTTTGGATGTTGCTACATAGTAACGGTGTGGCACAGGGGATCACGCACATGTAACTACGTAGTATACATGTGCTATGTGAGCGAGAGGGGATGGGCGAAAGCACGGACCGCTTCCCGGCCCTGAACAGAAGCCACCACCTACTGGTGAGCATGAGCTGCGATCCCCAAATGGTAGGAGTGGGAGACGACGTGGAGAGCGAAGCGCTACACCCAGCAGGTAGGAGGTGAAAACACGACCCCTGAGACCTTGACCCGAAGGTCATGGCCCCAGGGGGGATAATGACCCCCAGCGGTGGGGGGGAGGCTCGGATCACGGACAGAGCATGAGAGCAGTGGGGACACATTGCCACTGGTGCGTGCACAATAGTCAGATGCCTCAGCCTGAGAGCATCAGGGAGGGAGGGGAAAGGCTCGAATCATGGATGAAGCGGCATGAGAGTAGCAGGGACAGCATTGCCACTGGTGTGTGTGCAATGATCAGATATCTTGACCTGAGGTTATCAGGGAGGGAGGCTCGGATCATGGATGAAGCAGCGTGAGAGCAGTGGGGATGGCATTGCCACTGGTGCATGCGCAATGGTCGGATACCTCGGCCTGAGGTTATCAGGGAGGGGGACTCGGATCACGGACGAAGTGGTGTGAGAGCAGCGGGGACGGCATTGCCACTGGTGCGTGTGCAATGGTCAGACACCTCGGCCTGAAGTTGTCAGGGAGGGAGGAAGCTCGGATCATGGGCAGAGTGTGAGAGCAAGGGGGGAGCGCGAGCTCCTGCAGAATTTCGTCTGCAGCTCAGAGCGCCATCTGGCACTGCTAGAGGGGCTAAGCCTCTGCATGCTGACCGGAGTAATTGGTTGGACAGCTGGGAAGGGTAACTTCCCCTTACCAGCTCGTTGTGAGCCAGCGTGAACCCACGACGGTGGATTTCTGACATGAGCCATACAGCCCATGGCCAGCTCCCCTGCTGGACTTGTGTTCACCATGGGACGCCACGGGGATCTGAGCCATTAAGGCTCACTGCATGTCTGGATGCATTGGGGTGCATCCAGAGGTGTTTGGAGTGCATGCTGGTGACGCTGAGTCAGTGGGCAGCTTTATTGTGCACTTTTGTCGCCAGTTCATCGTCCTGTCGCTCGGAGAGCTAGGCCACAGTTGTCTGGCTAACTAGGAGGTGATGCGCGAATGGGCAGATGATGTGCTGCATGCAAAGAACGACAAGCCTAGGGGTGAGCCCGAAGAGTGCAGGGATGAGCGACTCAGATGAGGTGGGGGCACACAGGCCACCTATTGCTCCTGCTTAATAAGCCTAAGTAGCCAGGGTCCAGTAAGGTTGTGTCACTTATAGTTAGGCTTGTTTGCCCACCTTCTCCAACACCAGCAATAAATCCTGCCCCAAATACCTAACTCTTAGCAGTACTAGGGTATGGGCGGGCGTGGCACAGCTTGGCACAGCTCAGCATGGCTCGGCATGGCACAGAGCGGTCGCCTTCCGCACTGGGTTCAGCCATGCCTCCACTATGCCTAGTAGATCGTTCCCATGCCTTTTCCTTCTGCTCCTTATTGTCGTTGCCCCTGCCCCCACCGTTCCCGCTGCCCTCCTCGCTTACCACGCTTGACTCAGTGTTGCCAACACTCACAATGGCACCCACCCACCCTCAATGCTTCCCTAGGTCATTCCTGACAACTCTGCTGTTGCTGTTGTCACTGCTGTTGCTGCTACCATCTGCCTAGTACTGTTTTTCCCTGCCAACCTTGTCCTGCTCGGTGTCGAGGATGTTCACAACTGTAAGTTCCCTCTTCCTCAATGTTCCCCCATCCATTTTATATTGCTCCTGACTCCTCTGTAGCTGTTGTTGCTAGTGTCGTTCCTTCAGTACTGTTCCCTCCCCGTGACATCCAAGATTGCATGCCCTCCTTAACACCTCCCACCGTTTCTCACCATTCTAGGTTTTCCTGTTGCCGTTGTTGCCATCTTTGTCCCCTTCCATTACCCAGCAATGTTCTCAACACTTCACCTGCCCTTTCAACGGCCCTCATTGATTCCATACTCTCTTTTTGCCACTGTCGCTGCTGTCATTTCCATTATTGCCATTTATTGCTATTTACCACTGTCAGCATTGTCTCTAACCGCCTGTGGGCTTCTTCTTCCTAGTCTCATAGGAGAATACTGATGTGCTGGATTTGCCTTGAAAATCTAGCCATTTTGCATTGTGCTAACTCGCTCCTCGTTCTTGTCTTAACCTGGCATCCATCAACAATTATTTTTTTCCCTTGATATGTGGCTATTCTTACTACAATCTTTTCATTGGATTGACTGCTGAATTCTAGGCAACTATGCCATTTATTCACATGTATGTGCTTGTCTGTGTGATTAATTATGAGCGTCTAGTAAAGGCTTGCAGTGGCAGCATCAAATCCTGAAATACTAGCATCGAGATCGTTCATGAGATCAGAACACCCAATACTATGTTTCGGAGACAGCTGGCCCATGGTACTGGTGCCTGTTTGTGAATCAGAGTTGGTGATACTGCCACCTGCCCTGCCGCTTCCAAATGTGCTGGGTTCGCTTCTACCATTAACCCCCCCACTCTTGTTACCACTGCTTTCATCAGAGTTAGCGCTCCTGTTTATATCAGCATTTCTGTTCATCCCCTCGTCCTCGGCCCCACTGACCTCATTCCTCCCTCTGCTATTGTTCTCTTTGCTGTTCCCATTCCCATTACTATTGTCTATTTCAGTCCCACTAACCTCTGTGCTCTCCTTACTGCTTCCTTCATCTGCATTATTGATGGTTGCCACACGTCTGAACTTATTTCAGCTCTGAATGGCATCTGAGGTCTGTTGGGTACACTTTTTACCTTTATCTGATTGTATGCGACATGACAGCTCATTGATTAGTCCATTTTCCAGCTGCACGTTCCTCTCCTGCTGGAGCCTGTCAAACTCTGCTTCTGACAGCTCCTTCCAGTAAGTAGTCCCTATTTCCCACTTTTGTAATAGGGTCTCAAGTTCTGCTAACAAGCTGGAGGCAATGCTCAGGTTCATGAATGGAATATTTTCTGGCCACCCCTTAATGTCAACTTTGTAGCGAGCAACAACATTTCAGAAATATTGTGCCCATTGCATCTTGGCCTTCGGGTCACGGATGACATCGCCTAGGGAAAAGAGAACAATTTGTCAGTTAATATACTTTGTGAAGAGTTGATACTTATGGAGGTTATTGTTGATGATATCACAGATGGCTGTGTGGATGGCTAAGATGCGCTGCTGCTGATTTTGGGCCACTCCTAGATGGTTTTAGATGACATGCACTGCTGGTAAGGTGAATCATACCTTTGATCCCCTGTACTGCAAACCCTTCCATCTTTGTGACAAAATCCTGTGTATTGAGCCCCATAACTGTACCCATAAAATCAGAGACTCTGTCTGTTGTGAAGACCATGCCTTGAAGGGGGAGATCTGTTGATCCACATGCCGTAAAAAGCAGTGCTTCAATGCCAGTCTGTGATTTGAGATTGTGAAGCTATAAAACATTACTGTGAAGAGTAGGTAGGGGAAAAAAATATGGTGTAAACGTACCTCATTCTCAACAGCCTTGAGAGTATGAGAAATGTCACTAAGCTTCGATTTTGTTGTGATATGAACTCCAGTGGCCTTCGACTGCCTGAACTCCTTGAACTCCTTGACAAGATCTTCCTTTTCTTGTGCTGAGAGCTTGTGGTATTCTGCATGGTTCTCCTTTGCCATCTTGGCCAATAGATCCTTTCCTGTGACTACAGCAGCATTCAGAAGAACTTCATGGCAAGAATTTTTTTAAAATACCATTGGTGGATTCACTTGTCACAGGAGCTTCACGTTGCTTCTTCCATGTGAACGCTGTAGGAGCTCAGTGCTCCTTACGTTCGTAGGGGCCCGTACCCAGTCTTTCTAGGTTCCCATAGTGTTCAAGAGTGTCCTTCAAAACGTCCCTTAGTGTCCCGCGTCTATCCGCTCGCGATCAAGTACGTATTTGTTTATTCCGGTACCGGACTAACACCGGACTACGTATCCGGTATATTATCCAGTCATGCATCCGGTCACTCATTCCGCTTTCTATGTTTCATTTTTATTTTGTTTCTCTCTTATTCATATAGACTTATCGACCACTATACGGACTAATCAGTCTTCGTATGCCCGCATGGTCCGTGAGCTCTTCGTACGTTTATTCTCTCTATTGAGTTCAGGTTATACCTCATCTCACTTCATACCTTGATACCACCGTCACCGGACTCGAGTTGTCACTTATATTCTAACTTCATATTTCGTTTCTGGATACTGTTGGCAGTTGACTGACGCTGTCACTTTATTCTCATCTGTACCTTACTTAGTCGCAGGGTATGCCTGGACTATAAAAATCTTGTACCTTGTTCCAAATCAAGAGGTTTTTGCACCCCATCATTCGTCTCACTAAGTGTCAGACTCTATCGTCGAGTCTTCGTGACACTTTCCCTCATCGTTTGTCTTTTGTCTTCGTCGCTGTTCGTTCTATCCGCCTTATCCGGTACGCTATCCGGTACCGGAAACTACGCATCCGCTTCACTTACGAGTCCGGAATCAACCGGACTTGACTATTTGCACTCAGGTCTTCTCGTAGCAACACCTTCTCACCCTACCAACCTTACCAAGGAACCCCTGGGACGAGTCTAACTCGCACCCACCACTTTTATCATCACCCAACTTTTACCTTTCTTATAACGATTCTTCTCCCGGCTGTTGGAAAAGCTCCAACCCTCGTTTTGCATTGCGAACATTGTCCGAATCTTATTGAAATCTAGTTTTCCATATGCATCCCTCAACGTCGTGTTTGCTTGCAGGCGAGCATAGGTTCCCGCAGCTTTGGTGGGTGTGTTGTCAGTGCCATCGGATGCGAGAAGATCTATGAGCTCTTCGAAGGCCTCATTAGAGACTTGGCTTTGGGGTTGAGATGGTGTGGAGATCAGATTGGACATGACTGCGGTGTTGTGCCATAAATGAAACCTGGCCCCACAGCAAGTTTTAAAACTCACTTGACGGCGTTTGACCATAGTAACATCTGCTGTCAGTTGTTGGTCGAAGCTCCCTTCACTCAGGAACCCATCAACTTATCTGCAGTGCTTCCTAAACCAGGTTGGCGCCACTGGCAAGAATCGGTGAAGTACCTGGTGACACTCATCATGACGATGGATGAATATCAATGAATTCTGCTGTGACTCGGATGGCGACGAGCAATTGTTGCAAAGGAAGTTTGTGTGTTGACTGTCATCTTTTACCACGAGTGTCAGGTCTGACATCTGCTAGCATGCAGGCCTTTCCTCTCTGACCCCTCCTAGTTGAGCAACCATCGTAACATCCAACCTAACCAGTCGACTTCTGCCACTGGTGCCAGCATGTATACTGGGTAAGAGAGATAGTCGCCTTTCCCAAAGGGATTAGTACAGCGGCTGTGTGAGAGGAAGTAATGTGGGAATTGTTGGTGTCGTTGCGGAGCAGGGCAAAGCCCACATATGTTGGCATGGTGCCCACTCAGAGTTTTGACTCAATCGTGTTCAAGTAAGCATCTTCCATTGATCATGAAATACTGAAGGGTCTGCTTGATGGAATCATACCCTGTGATGACATGCATGATGCATTGCCGTCAAGCTTCCGGAAAGATGTGATATATCTCCCCATTCACCATTTTGAACATCTCCCAGTCAATGCAGCCTCCTACTTGTACTGTTTAGTCCTCTCATTGTAACTGCGATCAGTGTCCCCCCGGGCGCCCAAACACATCAGGTTTCAACCACCATCATTTTTGTTGTTCCAGAGCCCCACCCACCCTTGAAAGTCCAATTCTACTCGCAAGAGTGCATGCCAGGTTAGGGCACCACAGGGTACTGATAGACTCAGTGCGACATTACTGGCCAAGGTGGAGGGCTCGTTTGCATGACATCAGTTCTGCTTATTTCCGTTTCGAACGTTATCCACCTAGAACATCACAACTCCCAAAGCAGAATCAGCTTTCTATTCTATCCACATACCAGACCGTGTCAGGGGACAGAACCCTACAATACCTCTGCTGTTGAACACGGTAAAGTCCTTTTCCAGTACCTCGCAGCCGATGTCGATATCCAGGAGTTTGTATTGGATTACCCAGGAAAGCCACGGTATTTTCTATGTTCACAGATCATGTCTCGGTGACAGTAGATCCAAACTCTGCGAGGTAGGAACTACTACTACAGAATGCAGTGGCTTTGAACCTTTTCTGTCTTCTTTTTGTAGTCACTCACAGGGAACTCTTATGATGTTTCCACATGGACGAATAGTTGTCCCTCAAATATAGTATGTCCCGAGTCGCTTCATTCACGTCCTTATCCCATCTCGTAGTACGTCAGCGGCAACCAGGCCACGTACAAGTGAGTACGCTTCTTTTTACACTCTTGATTAAACAGGATACTGACAGATCCTGGCCTTTTAGTGAGGGTCTCTGAACTGCGGACTCATGGAGCGGGGCTTACATGCAAGAAGGCGAGCAATCTGTTTTTCTCCCTCTTGAGGACGTCAAGTTCAATCACTGATAGGCACGTGATGCCAGGGTTCCTCCAGTGCCTGGACCTACGATGGCACATGCTGAATATCCAGCTACAAGCTGTGTGTGCTGGCGTGCCTGTCCACTGTAGTGCACACGTGAAGTTGAGCCGTGTGGATGTAAACGTTATGAGTGTCCACGCAATGGGTAAAGTACCACTTGTGGAGAGCTGGAACGCATTTGTGACGACTGGCATGAGAATCGCCTGAAGCCAAAAAAACGAAGATACCAACGACTCATCAAACGAGCTATTTCTCATCCAAGACGGAATTCTGTTTTCAAATCTAAATAGGGTCAGCGCGCCTGCTACCACATGAGTCTCTGCTTTGGGCCGGAGCACTGGCGTGCGCCAAGCCGACGCGCCTTCTGAGAGAAGTCAAAAACAAGCTGTCAAACACAACCAATTTGACTTGGTCCAGGGCCAGATGCATGTGATGACATGTGAAGATGTCACAATAGGCATGTGCCAGTGCCAGTGGCTTGTCCATCACCTTACTCCTCCAAAACCTGCTAGCGCCTCTGCTGGTAGGACAAGTGCAATCGAGCCAAGGCTGAAGTTGGTCTTATCTGCGTCTTCCATTACCCCCTCTAGCTTATCTGGACAAAATACTTCTGGATGCCTTGGATTACGACCCCGTACGTCTTCAGAATGTCCGCAGAAGATCCCTGCAAAGTGGTTCAACAGAGAATGGACACAGGAGTGCCACTCGTCATGCTGTACATGTGGAAGTATTCTGAGGTGGAATGATTCTAGGAAAATTTGAACTTTTACTTTTGAGATGGGATTTGAAATGTGGGATTTGATGGGTACTCCAGGTGTCACTAACGATTGGAGGCGTGATTGCTGTATATCTAGAGTCCTCGATAAAGACACAACATGATCTTAAGGAATGATAATTAAGTCAGGCTGGCTGTGATCGACAGTAAAGTATAAGCTAGAAATATAGTTGGCCTGATCCTGGGTTGTGAGAAGGATCGAGTAGAGAGGTGATACAGAAGGGCTTATCTAGTAGCAGCCCAGGGAGTCATGGTAAACAGTGAGAGCAGAGGTTTTAGGATAGTTTTCCAGGCGCAACAAAAATCCACTGGCAATAGCTCCCTACTTGCGTGTTGAAAACGCAATGTCTTTGAGTGCAACATATACCAGGCTCCTGGCAAGTCACCACCTTCAATCCTATTTCTTAGATAGCAACAGAAGGATTGGCTAACGTGCAAACTAAACTCCGCACCCATAGGTTTCGGGTCCATCATAGCCAAGGGCCAATCTACATTGGCCCACTTCTGAAGTGCAGAGTGCCCAGCAGTTTTAGATTCAATGGTATCCCTCAAACCACTCCACGTTCTTCTCCAGCCAGCTCATGTTGACTTCAGCCACGTCATATAACCTCCACACAGACAGACATGGGAGCGGCACTCCTGCATCTCTTCTCTTCTGAACTAGCTCATGGAGAATAGCTCCGTCAGCATCGGAAACAATGAGCGTGACAAGTCGAGGAAGCCAGATATTGCCACACCCAGACAATGTGCACGCCGTGCAGAGGACCTCCAAGAATGGCCTAGGATTGCTGATGGGAAGGCATACGATAAGAGTTTGAGCATCGTCAAATTTTGGAGTCCGGTGTAAAGTATCTTGATCTGTTCGGCCTGGAGGGTAAGCCCCTTGATTACGAGAGTTCTGAGCCCATTCAGTAAGTTATGCGGCTGCTTCGGAGCCGGAGATGGGAATGAGACCGGTCTGGCAAGTTCACGCACAAGATTGGCATAACCACCCCTTTTGAACACCAGAGTCAGCTCATCGAGAACGGGGAGACAAAGCTTGTGGATGTTACACTTGGCCTGGGTAAGGACGAGCGTAGCCTTTTTAGTAGCTCTTTCAAGGGCCAAGGGTTCAGAGAAGAGCGTCCACTCAAGTGTAGGACGAAGACATGCGAAGAGGATCCTAAGGTCGATTCAAGGGGTTCAAGGGTTCGAGGGTTCAAGGTACGTCCTTGGACGTTCAGAGGGTTTCGAGGATACGATGTATTCCAAGAGTGGAGATACAAAGGAGCTCTAGCTTAGAGATACAGGATGTAGAGCGATGGTTTATATACCTAAGCTATGGAAGGCTATAGAATGTCATGGAATGAGTATTGGTAAGCATAGGAAGATGAGGGCAGGTTAATTGATGACGAAGCAAGTGGAAGGCGATAGAACATTATGGAAGGATGGCGAGTCATCGATGAAAAGAAATAGTGTCCAATCAGATACTTGGTAATAGTAAGCGTAAAGAAAAAGAACGAGTCGTAACATTACCCCCTTAGTATGTTGAGTCTACAACGAAGACCATCTCTAAAACTGGGAGTAGGAGGGGCCAGGGGAGCCAGTCATGTTGGCCTCGGTGACCTCATCAAAAGGTTCTTCGCAGGGGGATGGGGCATGATGAGGAGAGGCACTTCGGCGGGTGGAGCGACGAGGGGGTTGTTGGCCGCCGGTGGAGATATGAGCAGAACGAGAGGAGCGATGGGAGGAGTGAGAGGAAGAGGAGGTGGAGGGAGAAGGAGGGACAGGTGGACGACGGAGGGGGCAGCGGTTTTGGAGGTGTCCAGGGGCAGTCCTGAGGCAGCTGGGGCACATGTAGTAGGTGCAGTCTACTCTGCAGTGGCCTAGGCGGCGGCAGTGGAAACATGCTTCGAAGTAGCGGTGATGGGAGGGGTTGATGGGGTAAGATCCCCCTTGTCCAGTCCAGTACGCTTCGGTTCGCTGCCAGGCGGCGTCTTTGGCAGCAGAGGGGGGTGCGGAGGAGGCCTCAGGGGTGGGGACGCGTGGCGGGGGTACATGGAGGACGAGGGCACCGTCCATCTCTTGTTGGTAGCGCTGCAGGTCGTCTAGAAATTCTCCCATTCCTAGTTGGAATAGGACGAGGTGGAGATGTCCCTTGGTGATATTATAGACGGACTCCATGCGATAGGAGGCAGGGGATGTGGCAGGCCTCTGTCTCAACTCTTGGGCGAGCAAGAGGAGGCGTTCGTTCTGCAAGTAGGTGAGGTAGGAGGCATAGAGGGGGGAGCCCATGCTCAGATGGGAGCAGATGAGGATGGTGAGGGAGGCGTCAACGAGGTTGTCATGGAGGTGGGTGACATATTCTTGGGTCGGGAAGGGGTCCTGGCGGAGATGTTCCCCGTAGATGGGGATGTCAACGGAGACAATGGACTGTTCAGAGGGGGTAGATGTGACAGGGGAAGGTGAAGCGACTAAGGTAGTGTTTTCAGAAGGAAGTGTAGAAGTAGACAGTGAAGAGGGAGACGAGATGGAAACAGAGGAGAGACGAGAAGAGAGGGACATGTTTATGATTTGGGGTGTTTGGTGGTGTGGCGTTGTTTAGAAGGCTGCGAGGGAGAGAAGACGGAGGGGTGAAGGTTTTTATAATCTTTTAAGGCAGAGTTGGCGTGTTTTAAGTTCCATTCTGGGATCCAGGAGTCTTCTTCAGCCAAATATCCTTTCCATCGGATCAGGAACATGCGGGAGGAAGAAGTTCTGCGGTGGCGTAGGATCTTTTCAATTTCATATTCCTCTTCTCCTTCGATAAGGTCAGGGGGTGGCGAAGGGAAGTTCGGGCCGTGTACATCGTTTTCGCGATAGGGGGATAACAGGGAGGTGTGGAACATGGGGTGGATCTTCCAGGTCTTGGGGAGGTGTAGTTGGTAGGTGATCGGGGATAGGACTTTGATGATAAGGAAGGGTCCTTCCCGTTTTGGTGTGAATTTGGGGTTCGCGACGGAGCGGTGGAGGTTGCGGGCTTCGAGCCACATCTTATCCCCTTTGGAGAAGGGGGAGAAGCCTCGTTTGCTTCGTGAGGACATTACTTGGCGGGTGAGTTCATGGGTGGCCAAGGCTTCGTTTCAGGCTGCGGACAATTCTTGGAGGCGGGTTTCTACTGCGGGGAGGTGAGTGTCGGCAAGGATGGAGGGGAGGGCTCGGAGTTCATAGCCCATCATGAGGTAGAACGGGGACTTATTGGTGACGGAGTGAGGGCGGTGGTTGTGGGTGAATTTGGCATGGGAGATCTTATCAGCCCAGGATCCAGGGTTACTTTCGCAGAAGATGCGGAGGTAAGTCTCCACTTCCTGGTTGACACGCTCAGTTTCTCCATTGGTCTGAGGGTGGTAGGCCGTGGAGAGGGAAAGGTCATAGTTTAGGAGGCGTCCAAGTTTCTTAGCGAAGGTGGAGGTGAATTGTGGGCCTCGATCTGAGATAATTTTATTGTAAAGGCCGAAGCGAAGGTAGACTTTGTGGAAAAAGAGGGAGGCTACCCCTTCAGCGGTTATAGTTTTCTTAGTAGGGCAAAGAATTACCCCCTTAGTAAGTCCGTGGTCCACCACGACTAATAAGGAATCGAAGCTGGAGGAGACAGGGAGGTCGGTGATGAGGTCGCAGGAGATCTGTTGGAAGGGGTGGGTGCAGGAGGATGAAATGGGTGTGAGGGGAGGAACAGTGGGGTGGGTGTTTGCTTTATTTTGCTGGCAGGTAGCGCAGCCTTCGACGTATTTACGGATGTATTGGGGAAGTCCGGGCCACCAGAATTCAGCCGAGACAAGCTGTCAGGTTTTGAGAAAGCCGGGGTGGCCTGCAGTCTCGTGGTCATGGCATCGCTGGAGGATGGAGCGACAGAGGGATTCATCGGGGGGAATGTATGCGTGGCCTTTGTAGGTGAGAATGCCTTCGGCATGTTGCCAGTCACTAAGGCAGGCACGAAGGGAGGGGGGCATTTCTTTATTGAGGCCTTGGAGGGTACGTAGGACAAGGGGGTCCTCTGTCGAGGAGGAGGCGATGCGGTTGGAGAGTGTGGTGTCGATCATTCGCACAAAGAGGGAGGGGGGAAGCAGGATGGTTCCCTTGTTGTCGGTTTCGTTTTCAGGAAGGAAATCAGGGCAGCGGGAGAGGGCGTCAGGGCCAGAGAGGAGTTTTCCAGGGACGTGGACCATCTTGAGGTCGAAGTCAGCAAGGTCAAGAAGCCATCTGGCTTGGCGGCAGTTTAGGTGTTGGGCCTTGCGAAAGTAAGTCAGGTTCTTGTGGTCGGTGAAGACCTGGACAGGGAAGGAGGAGCCATGGAGATAGTGTCTCCAGGCTTTCAAGGCACGGAGTATGGCGAGGAGTTCTCTGTCGTAGATGTCGTAGTTTTGTTCAGCAGGTGAGAACAATTGAGAGAGGTAAGAGCAGGGGTGCCAATCACCATTGATGTCGGTTTGGAGGAGAATGGCTCCGGAGGCGAACTTGGAGGCGTCAGTCGCAAGGGCGAAGGGTCTAGCAAGGTCTGGGAGGTGGAGGACTGGTTTCTCAAGGAAGAGGTATTTAAGGTTTTCAAAGGATTGTTGGCAGAGGTCGGTCCATTTCCAAGCAAGGTTCTTTTTGGTAAGGTCGATGAGGGGGCGGGTGATGGTAGAGTAGTTGGGAATGAATCATCGATAGAAATTGGCAAAGCCAAGGAAGGAGCGGACGTCCTTGACTTTGGTGGGAGTGGGCCATTTAGCGATCCCATCAAGCTTGATTGGGTCCATGGCGAGTTGGCCGGGTTTGACAATCATTCCGAGATATTCGACTTCGGCGGAGGCAAAGGTGCACTTCTCTAGTTTTAGGTGGAGGTCGAGCTCTTGGAGGCGGGCGAGGACACGTTTGGTTCATTCAGTGTGGGTGGCTTCATCTGGGGAGAAGATGAGGAGATCATCCATGTAGATGACGAGCCATCCCTCGGAGATCATGTCCCTGAAGGAGTCGTTCATGAATCGTTGGAATGTGGCGGGGGAGTTGGTCAGACCGAAGAACATAACAAGGGGTTCGAAGAGGCCTTTGTGGGTGACGAAGGCCACTTTCCATTGATGTCCGTCTTTTATGCGGACGTTGTTGTAACCCCACCAGACGTCGAACTTGATGAAGAGCTTGGCTCCGTTGAGTTTGTCGATAAGATCCGAGATAAGCGGGAGCAGGTAGGCATCTCTGGTGGTGTGTTCGTTGAGATACCTGTAGTCTTGGCAAGGCCGGAGTTTGCCATCCTTCTTTTTGACAAAGAAGAAGGGAGATGCCTGGGGGGAGTTCGAGGGGCGGATCTTTCCTGCCTTGAGGTTTTCATCGAGGAAGTCCTCAGTGGCCTTTCGTTCCTCGGGAGAGAGGGGGTAGAGCTTTCCCACTTTGGGAGAGAAGGAGTCGTCGAGGTTGATCTCATGGTCATAGGGGCGAGTGGGTGGAAGGTGCTTGGTTTCAGTCTCTGAGAATACTGAGGCGAATTCGGAGTATTCGGAAGGGAGGGTCGGCTTCAGCCTGGCTTTCTCGGCTGCAGTGGCGAGTTTGGTGGCAGTGGTGAGTTTGGCAATTACAGGGGATCCAGCGGAGAGGAATCTAGAGCCGCACCGAATAATTCGGTGAATGCAGCGGTTATCCATGGCTCTTCTGAGGTACTGCTGCTCCGTTTTATAGTGGAGGTACTCATAGAGTCGTGCGTCGGCGGAGGTGGTTCATATGGTTTTCGGAGGGGAAGGGGGGACTTTGTGGTATCCAGGGGATGCATCGTGTCTGGTTGAGTCAGAGACAAATTCAGAGTAGAGTTCCTTGGATTGATCGAGTTTTTCGCTGAGGGATAGAGTTTGTCTTTCCCAGTCAATGGAGGGGTTGGAGAGTCGGAGCCAGGGGAGTCCAAGAATGATGTCTTGGTTTCCGCAAGACATGACATAAAATAGGGTTTTCTGGGCAATCCCTTCGATGTTGGTGTACAAGGTGGTGGTGTAACGGATGCTTCCGTTATTATTAGGCGAGGAGTCGACGTTTCGTACTGGTATGGGGGAGTCAAGGCGTTGGGTAGGGAGGCGGTTCTTTCAGACGAACTGCCAGTCGATGCAGTTGAGGTCAGCCCCAGAATCTACTAGGGCTTGAGTGTCGACAGTTTTCATAGCATGTGAGGGATCTACAAGTTGAAGTGGAATCTTAATGGATTTCGAGGATGTAGATACAGTTACAGCTTTACAAGAAGCGGAGAGGGTTCGCATCGCTCGAGGCCTCCGATTTAAAAATCCAAGAAAGAGATCCTGGCTACGGTGTCTTCTTTGTCGGATTCGATCTCCACAAGCTTAGGGAGATCTTCTTTTGGTTTCTCGACGCGACTAACATGAGGTTTCGGGGAAGAGGGGAAGTTCAGGCAGGCGGAGCTGAGGTGGCCTCCTTTTCTGCAGCAGAAGCAGAGTCCTTTCTCGATACACCACTTCCTTTCTTCTGGAGTCAATTTCTTTATTTTGACAGCATCGACGTCCATAGCGTTTGGGTCCCTTTTGGGTTTCTTGTGTTCCAAGTAAGACCGGTAGGAATTCGGTCTATTGGGGTCTCGGTTTCGCTCCTCGTTGGCCCTCGCTTGTTTAAACTTGCTGTGGAAGGTGATGGCTTTCGAACACCAGTCATCGAGAGTGGAGGGGACAGTGTCGAGCGTCAAGATCCTGGTCATCAGCTCGGTGGGTATCCCGGCTGAGTAGAAACCGATCAGGACGTTCTGGTCGGTAGTCTTTGCTTGGCTAGCGTGGTCCTTAAAGAGGGTGTTGTATTCGGTGATGGAGTGTTCATACTCTCTCCTGAGTTTGTTGTAGCGCATCCTGGTGGAGGAGAGCCAGGCGAGGGCAGCTGCGATGGTATCGCCGCTTTCGAAGGTTTCTTTGAATTTAGTTACGAAGGAATCAAAGGTTCCTAGATCAAGGGTGGAGTTTGAGAGGGCATTTAGACAAAAGGTGTTGGCCCAGGTTGCTGCTGAGCCTTTGGTCATGTAGGAGAGGGCGAAGATGATTTTCTTCTCATTGGTGTTATAGATTTCCTTGTTGACCGTGAGATAGAAGATAACAGCTGTAATCCAGGGGATGGCTCTGGAGGCCTTGCCATCAAAGTGTTCGGGGGAGGCGATGCGGAGTTCAGTGACTTTGGAAGTCATGGCTCGAGGGGGTGGTCGAGGGGTGGGGAGGGCAGGAGAGTCAGGTTGCCTGAAGGCTGGGAAGGGGTTGGTCCGGACGACTAGAGTTGGTGACAGTGGGGTAGGGACCCTGGGGATGTTCAAGGCGTGGGTGAGTTCCTGGGCGAGGGCAGTGGTGCTGGCTAGTTCAGCGGCCAAGGGGAGTTATAAGTCAGTGGGCGATGGTGGGTTGTCGAAGAGTCCGAAGCGTTCTTCGGATTCTTGGTCGGAGGAGTTCTGGTCTTGCTCTCTGGGAGCAGTCCAGCGAGGGTCTTGGGGTTTCTGTGGTTGGGATATGGTGGCTTACTCGAAGGTAGCCTTTCAAGGGTTCAAGCTAGAGCTTTTGTTACGCTTGGCCTGGGTAAGGACGAGCATAGCCTTTTTAGTAGCTCTTTCAAGGGCCAAGGGTTCAGAGAAGAGCGTCCACTCAAGTGTAGGACGAAGACACGCGAAGAGGACCCTAAGGTCGGTTCAAGGGGTTCAAGGGTTCAAGGGTTCAAGGTACGTCCTTGGACGTTCAGAGGGTTTCGAGGATACGATGTATTCCAAGAGTGGAGATACAAAGGAGCTCTAGCTTAGAGATACAGGATGTAGAGCGACGGTTTATATACCTAAGCTATGGAAGGCTATAGAATGTCATGGAACGAGTATTGGTAAGCATAGGGAGATGAGGGCAGGTTAATCGATGACAAAGCAAGTGGAAGGCGATAGAACGTTATGGAAGGATGGCGAGTCATTGATGAAAAGAAATAGTGTCCAATCAGATACTCGGTAATAGTAAGCGTAAAGAAAAAGAACGAGTCGTAACAGTGGAATAATCCGATAGTGTACACTTCTGGATGGAGCACAAGAGCGAAACGCATTACATAAAGAAGTTGGATGGTATGGAGGTCTACGGGACTCCCAGGGGTCGGTTCTGTGAACCATTGCTCAGGGCATCCAGAGGGTCCCAAGTCATATATATTGAGTTGTTCAAGGCCAGGAGCTCCATGCAAGATAGATGCAAACTGAGCCCAAGAAGGACGGGCATATTCTAGATGATGTGAAAGCTCTAGGACTTTCAAATTGGATGCAGAGGTGATCCATGGTTAATTCCAGTCGACGACCACTGATGAAAGGGACAGGTTGGTGAGAAGAGGGACCGAACCACCGAAGGGGGTGAGGTCTGAGTCCTGTGAACTGGACTCGGGCAAGGTAGCTTCTATATCTTCGAGCCCAATAAACCTGTCGTAAGAGAGAACAAGCTCTCTGAGCCGCGAAGCCACAATAATGGAAGGGTAAGAGATTGTGCAGAAAAATGTTTCAATGTGGAAGTGATCCTTGACAAAAACTTTCATCATGCGCCAACAATGGATGTGTAGAGTGAGCATGGAAAAGAAGAATTCAAAGTCGAGTCTCATGCCACAATATTTGTCAAGGTCGTAGGGATCGTCAACACCATCAAAGTCAACAGTAATGTCTATAGGAAGATCCTTACTCCATTCCAACAGCATCAATACATACTTGTAGGGTTCCTGTTCATTGGAATCAACATTGACAGTTGTTCAAAGGGATGGAGTTGAGCATGCGACAGCACGCCAATAGCAGCAGACATGAGAAACGAGGATCGAGAATGGGACACATTGGGGACAGAAAGCAGAGGACACATCGCTCCCGTAATCACCATCCTCATCTTCAGACTCTGCCTCCCATCCAATGTCACCATCCACAGAGCTAACTTCAAATATCCAGGAGAGAAGCTCTGGAAATATGTTATTGATGTAGCAGATGTTGTTTAAGATGGTTATACGAAGGTCTCCGAGCATTGGGAGAATGTGACAAGAAGTCCAATATTTAAGGGTTTGATTCAGAGAAGGGAACAGCTCCGCAACCGTCCAGGCAAGGAATAAGGGCAGGTAAATTACATAATAGATGTGCAGTGTCGCACTGCAACTTAGTGACTCAGAAGATGTCCATGTGGAACTATACTGCAACTACAGATTCACATGGACATTCTGCAAGTGCTCACTCAGGTGGCTCATAAGTAGAATGCTGTAGTAAACAAATCCCCACCCAACCTGAATCCATAACATCACGATGCAGCAAGTATATTGGGTTGCACAGTGAGCATTCCTGCTGATGTTAATACAGTACGACTATTATTACGGGATGAATCATTTGCCCTTGTAAACGATATTCGGTGAAAGCGTAGGCTGCTGTGAGTTGTAATTGCATCACAACAACCATTGTATTTTGTTTCCCGACCACGACTGTGAATGTATCCTATGGAATGGGTTTTGGGCCAAGGATGTATCACGGGTGTACCCACGAGTATCAAAGACGGTGTTATGGCAGTCATGGCACTACTGTCTCAAACAGACGCGGTGCGGTGAGCGTGTTTGCGCTGTCACAAACAGGTGAGGCACGGAAAAGATTCGAAAATGCGTCGGGCGGTTGCACAAACGGACCGGGTGACCAGGGAAACCACGCGTGAGCGGCCCAGGCTGAATGAGCTGAATACACAAAAATGGGCAAACGCGTTCAGGTTGTTGCTAGTGAGACCGTGCACGACGGGCAAGGTCACTGATGGATAACCACATACGAACCGGATTGGGTGGGAAGGAATATGACGCAAGGTCACGTGCATGCATATCAGGCCAATAATGTTCTCGTCCAACTTCGGGCGACACCTGGCAAGTGATGGCCTTCCCACTGCGCTATGAACCCGT
>JBBPTW010000241.1:0-20537 GCA_038094575.1 Phylloporus cf. nigrescens | reverse complement strand
GGCATGAGAAGATCAAGGCATATTGTCAACAAGAGAAGAAAGATCACATCAAGGAGTAGACTGTTCCAGATGTTGAGAAGGCACCAGAGGCAAGCAAGGGGATGATCCAGTGAGTGGTTATTATTATAAGATACCCAGTGGTCCCTTCAGTAATGACTGAGGATCCTGAGGCTGGGCCATTGCACCCAGTCCATATCAAGGTATGTGGTATCCAGTTCCAGTTCCAGTCAAGTACTAACCAGTTTGAATGGTGTGCTTGCCCTATCATAGAGAATAATGATGACAAAGATGAAGACAAAGAAGACGTTAAAGAGATTTGTCCAGTCAAGAAGGTGTCACCAACTGAGTTCACCAGAACCATCACCCATGTTGAGCTGTGTACCAAATGTGCAAAGGAAAAGGAAGTCTGTTAAGGGCCTCTCAACCACACCTGCTCAAGGTGCTTGCATCTAAAGAAGAGATGTGAGAAATCACAGGGGCAAAACTGTGTCAACTAGAAGGAGGAGAAGATGGCAAATGTGAAGGGCAAGGGAAAGGGCTCCAGTAAGTGAACTGGATCATGAGCAACTGGTAGCACTAACTAGTTGGCAGTTTGCCCATCAAAACTGAGATGCTATACAATGCCCACTTCTGAAGATAATAACAAAGCCATTGTCATTGAAGACTCTGATAATGTGTTGGCAAAGAAGGTCCCATCCAAGAAGAAGCAGCTGGTATAACACATGACAGTCTGGATGTATGGACATGTAATACCATATAAAGCTGGCCTGCTAGTTATCACACAACTGGAGACAGAAATGCTCCAGTGGCAGGCAGACTTTAAGAAAGCCAAGTCACAGTTGGCAAACATAGGAGCAAAGGTGGGAAATACACTTGTGGAATTAGCAAGCATCTACTGTACCTAAGAGCAGGATCAACAAAGGCAGGCCATAGATAGTAGTTATCATGCTGTTATCTCCAATGTAGCATAGTATCTGTCCCTTCTTATATCAAATGTCCAATGGATCTGTGTTCATGGTTATTGTCTGAGTCCATCTGGATCCTAAGTAAGAGAAAGAAAATGAATCCAAAATGAAACAGATTTAGAAAAGAAAGTCTAAGAACATAACACTGGACAATGAGTTTCCACTCAATTTTTGTTCTTCATGCATTTTTCAACATCTTCCCCTACTGGATTGAAGCTAGGCCAAAAACAGAGTGCACATTCTACACAAGCAAATGAAGTAAGAGCTCTTTGATGAAGTGAAAATGATTTCTATATTCTATTTGTTTTTATCTTTTTAGAGCTTTTTAGTATTTTGATAATAAGAGATGAGATATACTATCATATGAGTATCTGTTATGTTTCTTTAGCATTTTTGTTTTGTTTTTGTTTTGAGAGAGATACTGGACAAATCCCAGGATAAAACAGATATCACCAGATGAAACTAAGAATAGAAGCAGATATGTAGCAAAAGAAATATTGTTGTTTTATGTGAAGGAAAGCTAGTCTTAAAAGACTGTTTCCTTATCTTCCTCATTGTACTCAATGTCATCTTCAGTCTCAAAGTCATTCAACTCCATATTGCTCAATCCAGTCAGACTGGATATTGGAATTGTGATCTTCATCCTTGTAAAGTAAGATAGTAACCAAAATGCCACATATCTTAACCTAGAGATGGCACCATTCAACTCTACCCAGCAGATGCACTATGGTTTGTGTCCTTGAAGCAATTTGAGGTGCACTTTAAAAACTAAATTTGAGACTATGAGTTCTGTCCTGGCAATCTTGTCTTGGTTCAGAATACCCAGGTAGAGAAAAAGTTAAACCAGAAGATGAAATCATGCTACTTGGGTTCAATGGTAGTTCTTTGCAGGACTATTGGAGGATCTTATCTGCTGGCAGAGTTGGATGGTGCAATCTCTAGGTTAAGGTATGTAGAATTTTGGTTTCTACCTTACTTTACAAGGATGAAAATTACAATTTCAGATCCTTCAGTAGTCCTGCAAAGAGCAACATGCACCTTGGATTGTAATCACTTACCTTGAACTTGGTGACCACAAGTTCTTCCCTATGTATATTCTGGGACTGTCCAAAAAAGTCAATAGATGTTAATGTTGGGATAGTATTATGGCCATGTTCATCCTTGAGCTATCAACTGGGATTAAAGACTTTAGTGTCTTATTCCCAGATGCCTGCTGATAGATTGACAGATGCTAGAGGGATCGAAATTACAGTCCCTTTTTTGATAGGCAGGTTCTTGACTAGCTAGCTGGGTTTTGTGTGGACTTGTCCCAAGAGAGGGATTATATTGTCTTCAATGGCCTTTGGGAAAGGTGGGTTAAAATGGCAGGGGGCAGAAATCAACAACAGTAGGCATACATGTCATATAATTTCATGAATGGGTGGATAAATATGGAGGGTTTCATGAAAAATGACATTGAGATATGGGAGGCTATTAGCAAGCTGATCATACATTGCATCTGAACCAAGTTCAAGAAGTTCATCTCTCAGCTTGGTCTGGATATTCAGGTTTCTCTAGAGTTCAATGAATGTCCACTACTGGTTGGGCATAAGTGTGGGAATGCATATATTGTAACTGGTGTTACCATAAGGCTAACTAGTGCAGGTATATGTCAAACCTTTTTCAAATCATAACGTGAACTTACCAGATATGGTCTGATATTCAGTGAAAGGTAAAGATTTCATTTATGAAGACATAGCTGTCTTTGACTGGCTGATAATAATGGTTTACCTTCTTGAACTGGTACATCCAGGCCTTTAGGAAGGCTTTTGATATATGCCTTTAAATGGGACTGACAGTGGATCAGGGCCCATGAGGAAAAATAATGAACAGATAGAACAGTGTATATGTGTTTCAGTGCAGTCTAAATGTCTGTCTTGATATTCACTCAAAGAATCAATGTTTTTTCAGAGGATATCCTCAAATAAATCTAGGCTCTGGGAAACAATTGAGATTGCTGATCATACTGTTGAAACCAATGGGTCAATAATGCACTCAGACTCTTTCATTAGGTGGACATACAGCCATGCAATCTGATAGTGTCAATATCCACCCTGTCTGTGAAAATCCTTCCCAACTCCACTTCTATGATGTGGAATGGCATAGAAAGCAACTGATGGCCAAAGATCAGATAAAAAGAGTCAAATACAAGGAAGTTACATGCTGATGATTTTCCAGCACCTGTTCTTCTGACAATACCAAATTTTTCAGTTGGTTTCTGGATACCAGGAGTAAAGTCTAGAGAGATGATTGGAAGTGGTTTAAGTCCAGTAAGCAAATTTTCTGATACATTCCATATAATATGAAACTCTACATCAGTGGGTGCAACCACTAATTGAATCTTCTTAGCCACTGGTTTATAAGCCAGGATATGTGAGGTTTTATCATAAGAATAAATAGAAGAGAGGGCAGAAAGAGCTTTCAGTTGAAAAACAGATTGAGTAAAAGAAAGATAAGAGTAGTTTGAAGAAGGAGAAGTAGAAACATATAAAAAAGAGTTGAAACAGGAACTGGATTAAGACTGGATTGAATAGAAGTTATACTGGAATCTCCCCAATCATAAGGCAGATCATCAATTTCTAAAAACCCATTTCAAGAACAGATTGGTGATTATTACACTGTTTTTGCTTGTAATAGCAAGGGCATCCCTCTGACCAAGCCTGAGTAGGCAAGATATACTGTTTCCCTGTATTAGGGTCACGCAGAGTGATATTTTGGGCACTATCTGGGCAGTTTTCCATGTTAGCACTCATAAGACAATGGAAAGGACAACCCAGCAACAGGTCAAAGTTAGCATGAGCCAGGATTTGCACCTGGACCATGACTCCTCCTGTGCCAAAATCAAGAGAAAGATTCTTCAAGATACCAATAGTAGTGTCAACTGTTATGACTTAGTCTTTTCTCTTCATGCTTACTATAGCTACATATCTGATTGGACTCTATTTCTTTTCATTGATGACTCATCACCCTTCCATGACATTCTATCACATTCCATTTGCTTCGTCATTGATTAACCTGCCCTTACCTCCTTATGCTTACCAATACTTGTTCCATGATGTTCTATGGCCTTCCACCACCCGGGTATATAAACCCTCACACGATACCCTGTATCCCTAAGCTAGAGCTCCTTTGTATCTCCACTCTTGGAATACATTGTATCCTCGAAACCCTCTGAACGTCCTAGGACGTACTTTGAACCCTTGAATCCTCGAACCCTTGAACCGACCTTAGGGTCCTCCTTGTGTGTCTTTGTCCTACACTTGAGTGGATGCTCTTCTCTAAACCCTCGACCCCTTGAAAGAGCTACTGCAAAGGCTATGCTCGTCCTTACCCAAGGCCAAGCGTAACATCAACGTTAGTATTGGTGGATGACATGTGCATGGTGTGGCCAGAGCAGACCAGAAGTCCTAACTCTTCCCAAATATGCTTAGGCATAGCAACTATCTCAGAATCAGAATCCAAAACACCCACAATGATATGTCCTGAATCACCAACATACACCTCAATTGCTTGAAGGGGGAGGCTATAATGGGTGACTATGAGCCTCTTATCATTCCAGAGAATCCGGTTTCCATACTTGCAAGAGATATATTCCAGATCCCTTCCTGAGAGTTCATTGACCTATATGAGATGAGAATGAGAATTGTTAGCAACACACTTCACAGTTGTGAGATCATGAAATTGCTTTCACAACTCTGGTGACACCACAAACAATTCCTTTACAGGTACCGAAACACTAGTGTCCAGCACCCATTTGAGGACATGCTTAGAAGTAGTATCATCCTCAAGAGGAAATGAATATTTGTACTGCATTGTGGGAAGAGATTGATTAGCTTGTGAAGCACAAATAGGGATGTTACTTTGTATACCAGATAATGCTAATGAAGTGCCAGTATGACCAGATTGACCCAGTATACTGGATTTTTTGTTAGCATTTGAGAACAAAGATGAAGATGAAGGGGTTGCTTTAGCAACTTGTAACTCTGGGGACAGAAGCTCCTCAGATACTGAAGCAGCCCTACTATCCAGTTTTCATGCAGGTGGAACCTGTATACCATCAAAGCAGACAGGCTTCTTCCCTTTATCATGAGAGTTTTTATCTGCTTGGAAAGTAGCCCAAGCCTGAGCAAGATATGGCTGAAATTCTGTGTCAGTAGTGACAGAAATAGAATCACTTTCCATGTCAAACTCCATTGTAGTGAAGATGGAAGTGTCAATGTCTAGGATAGTAGAAGAATCTGGATAGGAGGCAGATAGTATATTTGCCATTGCATGAGGTAGAGCATCTCTAGTAAACCCAGATGATGAGAGTGCAGCAGCCACAGCAAGAGCCTGAGCAGACCCAGAGATATGATCAACAGCATCTTTAAGACATCTTCCTCTGGATACACAAGGAATCTCCAATCCATCTGGTAGATAGAGCTGGTTGTCATTATCCCAGATGACCTTTCCAGAGTTCAAATACTCACAGCAGATAGGGCAAGTACAAGTGAAGTGTTCTGCTTCAGTGCAGAAATAACAGAGTGCCTAAGGGTGCATAGCCAGATAAGATTTCATCTTAACAAGAGCAGGATTGTAAGATAGAATAGGGGTGGTTGGTGAAACAATGTGATAAGGTTGGTAGGTAGGCTGAGATGACTGTGTACAAGGGAGAATGTCCAAGGCAGATAGAGCAATTCAGAGTGCAGCTCTGGTTAGCAAGAACTTCACAGTATCTGAGACATCAGAGATTGGATATGGATTGTCAGGATGAACATCCAGTTTAATAATCACCAGCCTATGATGAACATGCTCTTGTAGGTAAGAGGGGAACCTGGCCAAGAACAGCAAGTCTCACTCAGAATCAGATAGTTTGTTGTTGGCAATTAATGGAGTGGCAATCTTCCAGAATTGCTTAGTATACTTGCCAAGATTATCCTGAGAGCATATTTGCTTTTTCTGGTAGTTCTCAATGAGATACTATAGATTGGCCTGGCAGTAATGGCCAGTACCTTCATAGCCTGGATACAAGACCTTGACTATCATGATGAAGGCATTCAAGTCAGGAGGTTGCTGAGTAGCTTTATTGAGGATCTCCCATACTTCTGCCTCATTCTTAGCATAGCAGAGAGCAGCTTGGTTTCTGAGCATGTCAATATCTTCTAAGTATCAAGGCAGATGGGATGGAGTCTTTCCATCAAATTTTGAAGCATTAGGAGTGCCAAGAAGTGGCATGTGAAACTGAGGCTGAGCCATTGGTAGAGGTGGATTCTGTTGTAGATGAGTAACCAGAGTAACCAGATTGACTGGATATGACAGAGATAAATTGAGAGAGAAAAGAGACAAGGTAGAAGAAGAAACTATAGGTGGATTGGTCCATAGTCAAAGAGGATTTGTAACTGCATTAAGAAAAGAAAGAGAAGTAGTAGTAACTGGCTTGTCTGGTAAGAGAAGCAGTAATGTTATTGGAGAAGGGGTTGGAGATAGAGAATAAAGCAGACTAAGACTAGGAGAATGATATTTATGTGGGATAGAGTGATTAAAACCACCCAGGATAAAGAGAGAATCTGATAATGGAGAAGCAGGTAGGCTATAGAAATAACACAACCTTTCTGGTATTACTGGAATGAAAAGGTCAGAGTTTGTGGATAGATCAAGACAATGGAATTCAGATAAAAGATCCTCAAGTTCTTGATGCTGAGATATAGGTTGAAGCAATCTTCTCAACAATCCAGTGGAACCTCTTGTGATGGGCTTTAGTTATAAGAATAATAAAAAGTTGATTGATGTTAAAGAGGGTGGGTATGAGTTAGACTCATCCCAGGGATTTCTTGATAGGTTGTATGTAGAGATGGGGTAGCTACAATGATACCTGAGTGCATATAAACAAGTTCAGTGAATTCTAGACTCAGACATATGACCAGATAGATGATTCTAGTACTGAATGATAAGGCAGATTGTATGAAGTAAAACAAATACATGTGAGGATAGTGAGTCAAATGTCATGAAAGCTCACAATAGAGCCTGACAACAGATGGGAAGGGAAATCAGATAGATGTCATTAATATCTATTACAAGTATTTTATAGTCTGGGCATTTCCCAGGACTCTAAGATATGAAAATAAGATCAGATGGCAATAGTATCAAGGAAACAGAGTGAAACAAAGTACCATATGTTAAGGGATGACAGTGCAAGTCCAGCACTGACAGTATCAAGTGAATAAGAATAACTGAGATGTATCTGAAACTGAGCTTAGAAAGGAGTGATCAAAATGTAAGAATAACATCTCAGACCATGTGGTGGAAAAGACAAGTAGTAGGCAGAAATGGCAAATAGTAAGTTGAAATGAGGAGAGAAGGAAAATCAACGAGGGAAATAGAAAATAATAAAAGATATCACTGGACAGTAACACTGAATATAGTGCCAGATAGTAGTCCAGTAGGTTAGTCTGGTAGTGGATAGAATTGGATACATACTAGGATTGTTTGATCATGGGTGGATAGATATAGTACACTAAGGGTCATTTTGAAGGACACTCTTAAATGCTATGGGAACCCAGAAAAATGGGGAACTAGCTTCTATAACAGACAAGATGCATTGACGATCAAATAATGATAGGACCAGATTGGTAGTTGCTGAATTATAGAATGCAAGTGATCATCAGTGAAATGAATGGCCTTGACAGGTAGCAGCAAGAATAAGCAAATATGAATGGGAGTAAGAAAAGGATATTGGAAGGAGAAGGTATTGTTAGGTTGGCATTTGTTCATTGACATCTAGAATGGGCTGAATTAAAGAAGATTCAGACTATAAGGGATGGTTGAAGGGAAACTGGGTGGGTACACATAACATGAATGGCCCAGGAAGAGTTCTGACTTTCAATTGATGCAATCACAGATAAAAGTATGGAATATATAAATATGGATTATATTACATGTCAGTGGATGTCAGTGAGTGAGTGAGTACATGGAATGAATGAATGAAGAACTATGAAATATAGGAGATGGAGGATGTGGTAAAGATGATACAATATAATACATGTGGATGGATAGAGAAGGATGATGGAGGAGGAAAAGGTAATTAATGCTGTGCCTGATATAAAGACTTATTGAGGGCTGCATGCATGTGAGGAGGAGAGGTGTCACAAGGATGTGTCTTGATGCATTTAGAGGCTAGTTCTAGGAAAGAGGAGTGAGTGAACAAATGGATTAGTTGGAAGACAAAAGACATACTAGTGGATCAGGTGAATAAGGTGGCTAGCTTGTCAGGATTGTGATTGTCATCCTTGGTTTGAAGAGGCAGGGCCTAGAGAGTATGGTGATGGGGGAGGCAGGAAGAGTTGGCACCAATGGAGCTGAGTGAGGATCATTGATGGTGTTATACTGTTCTATGGGATTGAAGAAGACATCAAGAAGGGAATCAGATGAAGTGATTTTGTCAATGTCTTCATCTTCTGTGACATCCTAGAGAGCTGGTGTTGTGACAGATTGGTGTCAGATAATGGTAAATTGACAAGTGGGCATGCCATGAGCAGCCAGATTGACTGGAAAGGACAGTTGTTAGTTGCAGTATACACATAAAAAGGACCATAAGATTTAGTCACATTTGATATGCATTCTGATGTGACACTGGAATGTGCCAAACATGGGAGCATGTGAAATATGCATTCCAGTATGATACCAGAATGCACCAAACAGCAAAACATGCAAAATGCACATTCCAGGGTGGTACCAGAATATGCCAAACAGAAGGGTGTGATAAATGCACATTCTAGGAGAATGCTGAAATGCATCAAAATAGTAGTTAGATGACATACCTTTGTTGACATGGTGAATTGCAAGCTGATTGGATGTCAGTGAAGATAGTGATGATGGAGTGATGGAGAGCTCTTCAATCATGCTTTCATCAATATTCTACAAGCCAGCACCAGCACAAGTCACAATGAGGGTAATAAACAAGAAGACTCACTGAAAGGATCAACCTGTCATTGTCCATTAGCTCAGATGGAGGATGCCCTTCTGCCTCAGCTGCAATGATGTCATTGTCTTCCACATTGTCACCATCCTTCTCATTGCCACCATCATTGTCATCATCACTGCCATCACCATTATTTTCATCATTATTGTTGTTATCTTTATCACCACTACTTCTGTTTTTGTTGTGATGATCACTGTCAACATTAGCATTCTTGGCATTCAGCTCAAAATCAATCACCAGACCAGTGAACTCCAAAGGATTGTACTTGAACTCAGGGGCTTGTTCATCATGGAGGGTCTTTCTTGGATGAGTCTTAACCCATTTTTTGTAAGACCAGACTAGCTCTTGCAGATGCCAGATGGATTCTGCTTTGGTTGGGACTCAGTGGTGATATGACAGCTGATTGGGGCCCATGGAAAACTAGTCCCCAGCATGGTTGTGATTGTCAGAGTCCAGAGATGGAAGCATCTTTAGGATCAGGCTTGATGGTGTGTGTTGTGATACATTTCTGGCAGTAGGTGTTGATGTTTAATGCCTGTGGATATATAGACACAAATATGAATGATGGCAGGTGACATCAAATAAATGAAGAAACTGAATGCTTATCAAAACAAGGATTTGAAGTGCTGATGTCACATTCAAGTTAAGTTGTGACATGTTATATGCAGTGGCCTTGCTGGTTGGATTGTGCCATGAGACATGCATGTTCTGTCTGCCATTAATAGCCTTCTGAACAGCCCTCTGTTGAATGCCAATTGCTAACTCATACTGTAGACACATCAGCTCCTTTGTCAATGAGTGACCTTCTGTCATCTCATGGTGATTGAGAATGTAAATACCATCCAGCCATGTGATGTAGCCAGTAGGTGGAAGATTCCCTTTGGTGAGTATGTCTGATGATCTAATGCTGTTTGACATTGACTTGAATGTTGACAGAATGAAGTCCCACAGCATCATCTGAATACTGTACTGTGCAGTCTCTTCTATGTTATGTTTCTCCAGGGTAAACTGAAGGTGGTCTTGGAGTCAGAGGCACAAGAATATGGTCCCATTTTCTGGATGACAAAATATCATTTTGTGTTGATACAAAATGATCATGCTCGCTTTAGCAAGGGCTGCTGCAGCCAGGGTACCCATGATTCATTTGAAGCTCTTAGGTGGAAGATCAAACCACTCCCAGGTGGTTCAGTTGATAAGCAAAAGACCTCACTGGCTGCTGCATTGCTGATCATAGGAGATGTGCAAAATCTTCATTCATGCCTTGTTGAACATCAGCCTAGAGTGTCTGTATAGTACAGATGTATTGGCTTGTTTTAACTTTCTCTTCAGGTTGCTTTTGTACACAATTGTGTGCATCTCCAACCATTTCTGGTTATTTGTGAGGAGTACCTGATGCTTGTATGTTGTCTTGTCTTGACATTTTAATTCATGCTCCTTGCATGTCAAGTGGTTATTCTTGTCTTCAGAGGAAGATGAGGAGTGGTTGTTGTTATTGTCAGAATCTATATCATTGGCACTGCTGGGGTTGTTGATCCTCTTGGCCTCCCCTTTGGATTTCTTCCTCAGAGTGGATTTCTTGTTCTCATCCTCAGTCCCTTGTTTCATCTTCATAGTAGATTTGAAGAACAACAACTAAGCAGCTTGTAGTGATTTCATAGGCATACATTCAGCTGTAATGCTAAACATAGACATCAGAGCTGCTTGTTTCTTGATATGCACAGGTATATTCATCTCTTGAAGCTATATTTTGAGGTTGATGAATGATGCATAGTCACAGACTATTGTAGATATCACCTATCATTGAATGTGAGCCTGTGACTTTGGACAAGTAGAGACTCTAAACACTTATGATGATAACTGCATCCTGCCTTAGACAATCATGAAGCTCCTTGTTGCTATATACAGAGTGGATCATTGTGGTGGTTAGTAATCTGAATGTCCATATTTTGCCAATTACTAAACATATGTCAATGAGTAGTTCAAACCACTGATAGACCTATGTGAGAGAGTAGTGAGTACTGCACTGAGTACTGAGTTGAACCACACTGATAAATGCACATTTCAGCAGGTCACTGGAATATGCCTTTTGGCACATGCCCATTTGGCACATTTCAGATATCCTCTGAAATGTGCCAAAACAACCCTCTATGAAAATGTGCAAGAACACTCACCTCATAAAGTGCCCTATCAATGCATCCAAAGTGAGTTACCATATGAGAATATATGCTTTGGCTCATAAATAGGAGCATCCCAACCAGGCATTGAGGTGGCTGCCTTTTGAAACAACATTGAATGATTTTCACCTTTGCCACACATCACTCTAGACATGCTTGGGTCTCCCTCTTCTCATTCCTCAGCTTGTCCATCAAGTGGATCATCTCAATTACCTCAGGTAACACACTGATAATGTCTGTATAGTATGTAATCAATGCCTTTCTCCATCAATGCAACTCTGAGTTCCTGAATAGTGCCTCCATCACTGTCCCTGGTCCCAGATGCAGCACAAATGCATTATCAAAGCACTGCTCAATAGTGAATACCACCACCTTTGGAAAATACTTCTTTTTTTGCATCATAATGTTGAATACTCAATTTAGTTGACTCTGGCACTTTTCTCCATCCTTGGTCTTTGCTCCATTTCATGCTCAATTCATTCAATTGTCCACTCTTTTTTCCTTCAGCTTTAATAAACTAAAGCAAGACTTCATCATCCACTGAATTATCATTAACAGGTACACAATCAACTGTTGATGTTATTCACACATCAGTCATGTTCATTCTATCTAGCACTATTATGAATATCACACTCACCCCACCACTTGTATCCAGCATCACTAAGTGAAACGCTGTCAGTCGCATGTCATCAAGCCCATCAAATATATGGATCCCATGCAGCTTCAGTGCTCCTATCATCATCCACACATAGTCTTGAGTTAGAGGTTCCATTCAATTCTGAGCTGGGCCAAGCAGCCCCTCCTTTATCCACAATGTCACATAAGTCTTGTTCTTCACTTGCTGCTTTTGAAAGCAGTGCAGCAGACTCTCTTCCAGAGTCTGCTTGTATACATGTTTAATGAGATTCTCAGACAAGTGCAGTTCAAGTTCTTTGTCAATCTTATCTGTTCAAGTTCTTTTCAGTCTCATCTTTTCTACATCATCTCTATTGAATGTTACTCACTCACATTGTACAGAATCACCATCCACTGTTCACCAAGCAACAACTGTTTCTTCAACATCTCCTATCTTGGCCTTACAATATAATTTTCTTCTTCAATCACTACCAGGTTCACCTCATTGATGTTTGTTCTTTCCAGCATCTTTTATTAGTCCACAAGGTTGTTATACTGCCTCATGTTCAGCTTGTGCCATTGTTCAATTGCATCAAGTCAATGCTGTCTGCCTGCCACATTGATCCCCATCTGTCCTTTTGCTTTCTTCATCAACTTTAACACTGGTAGCATCCCTTCATCATCTATCTCCATGTTGAACATCTCCATGTATATGTCATTCACAAGATTCATCTTTAATACAACTAGAGAGATCACCTTTAACAGAGAAAACCAGTCCACCCCGAGATGGATAAACAATTCCACTAGCTCCTTAACTTGCTGTTTGCTCAACAGCTGTTCATTTCATATTCCAAAGTATATGTTTGTCTTGTATACAATCAGATCCAATCACATGTATCTCAAGATTGTCTCTTGTGCTTGTTGTACTGCCTTATGTTTTTGTTCCACTGATCTCTCTACCCCCTTTGATTCCTCTCCTTTGTTCCCATTTGCCACATCATCAACCAGCAACAATGTTTTATTAATCTTGATTTTCTATCTGCCTCAGGTCAGTCTTTGTCCTCTTTTCTGATCCTCCTTTAGATGTATCTTTGACATCTTTTCTTCTACTTTAGCTGCCCTTACCTCTTTGCTTACCTTGTCTTTTCCTTTCCATCCACTTCTACCTATCACTTCAGTCTTCTGAAGTTCAATATATAATCATTTGTAATAAGTACTTTAGTACATGACTGACTAACTAACCTGTGTCACTAATGAACTAGATTTTATCATCTTTTCTCATATGAGTCACACTTTTTGCTTTTAGATCACTATATTTCATACTAACTTTTCCTTTTTCTCTTGCCTGTATCTTTTTCTTTTCAGATCCATTAGTTTTTTTTTCTATCTCCCTGTTTGCTGTTATGTTTTCAGACATCAAGGTGTGTCATGTTGGTGGATGTCAAATTAGTAGGTTGTTTGATTGTTGTAGTTTGCAAATCCAGTGCTGATTCCAACACCCTTTTATGTGCTTTCAATTCCACACCCTGTGCTTCTTCTTATTGTTACTATCCATGTTGTTGAATATGTATATCACACAAGGCATGCTGTGTATGTGCTCATTTTCCATTTCATTCTTCATACTAACATGTTATCTAATATACCACTTTGCACAACACTTTCCCTTCACTTAGCATGCTTCTTCAACATCTTGTGGTTTCACATGAAGAATGCATGTTCCATCATGTTGGTGGTAAGTACATTCACCATTTCTTGTGTCCACCTCAAATGCACTTATTGAACATCATCTGATATGTGCATTTCTCATACCTATTCAGAACACACATACCATGAAATGTCTGGTATGTAGGTTTCTCATGTCTACCAAAAATGCACATATTGGACATCACCAATATGCACACTTCTCATACCTACCCAAAATGTGCATACCATAACATGTATGATATGCATGTTTCTCATGTCTACCAAAAATATACACACACCACCATGTTTCAATGAACGCAGTAGTATATCCTTTACTTCCACCATATCCAGCTCAGTGTGTCCCCTCCCTATTGCATCCCACCACATTCCAACAAATGTGGTCACACACCCACTATTCACACCATGTCCAGCCCACTCCACCCCATCCATATCTCATGCCACCATGTTCCAATAAATGTGGCCATGTGCCCTCCACTTTCACTGCATCCAGCCCAGTGTACCCTCTCTATTCATACTGCATCCAGTCCAGTCCACCCCATCCATATCTCACACCACTGCATTCATTGGAACATGGTTGCATGACCTCCACTTTCACTGCATCCAGCCCAGTGCACCCCCTCCATTTACACCACATCCAGCCCACTCCACTCCATCCACATTGCATGCTACCACATTCCAATGAATATGGCCACACACTCTCCACTCACACTGCATTCAGCCCACTCCACTCCATCAATATCACATCCCACCATGTCCAGTCCAGTCCACTTCATTGATATCACATCCCACCACATTCCAATGAATACAATCACACACCCTCCATTCACACCACATCCAGCTCACTCCATCTTATTCACATCACACACCACTGTGTTCCAACAAATATGGTTGCACAGTCTCCACTCACACCACATCCAGCCCACTCCATCCCACCCACATTTTATACCACTGTGTTCCAACAAACACAGTTGTGCACTCTCCATTCACACTGTGTCCAGCCCACTCCACCCCATCCATATCATGTCACACTGCATTTCAATGAATGTGGTCACACATACTTCACTCACACCATGTCCAGACCACTCCACTCTGTCAATATCACATCTCACCATATTCCAACAAACATGGTCACATACCCTCCACTTTCACCACATTCAGCCCACTCCACCCCATTGATATTGCATGCCACCACATTCCAACAAGTGTAGTTATGCACCCTCCACTCCCACTGCATCCAGCCCAGTGTGCCCCCTCCCTATTGTGTCCTACTGTGTTCCAACAAATGTGGTTGTAAGCCCTCCATTCACACCATGTCCAATCTAGTCCACTTTATCAATATTGCATGCCACCATGTTCTAACAAATGTGGTCACACACCCTCAACTTCCACTGTGTTCAGTTTCATGAACCCCCTCCCTATCTTATGCCACTGCATTCCAATAAATGTGGTCACATGCCCTCTACTCTCATCACATCCAATCCAATCCACTTCCTTGCTATTGCATCCCACTATGTTCCAACAAACACTATCTCCTCCTCTTCCACCTGTTTCCACCCTCATATTTTCATGTGCCACTCATGCATATATATATTAGATATTAGATTAGTATGCATAGTACAATATGTAGTACATATGCTAAAATCATATATGCTATGCTATACATACCTAATCAATGACACATTTCAGAGAGATGCTGAAATGTGTCATAATGCTACTTGACTTTTGAAGGACCTAATGGTACATTCTAGCATCCCTCTAAAATGTACCAAACTACTTCATTTTTTTTAAAAAGGTAGATCTTATTAAGATATAACCCTTACTTATTTATAGTATTATCAGATAACTAACTATTAGAACCCTTGTCAATATATTAGAATATCATTAGAATACTTGTCAGTATATTACAATACCATCAGAATACCATTAGAATATGATTAAAACACTTAGTTAGTACATTAGAATACCATTAGTATACCCTATTATACTATTACTACACTTACTAATCATTAGAACACTGTTTAGATATATCAAAACATTTATAAGGATATAAATTAAAACTTATATAGATAGTTTATTCCATCCTGTTTTATTCTTCAAGTCACTAACATTATTTCTTTTTTTCCCAAACATTCTGCCCGCGATTTTAAATATAGGTGTTAGTTTCTTTGTCATGAAGGTAGAGATACTAACACACTATACTAGAATGACCATCTTTGCCTCCCAGCATTGTTTTTCCTCTGTGTTTACTTCATTCATATCACTGTACATATTTATATCTTATATAGCTTATTATTTCAGCCACACCACAAGTTATATATACCATGAACATCTGTTTCACACATATTAGGTATGTCATCTTATGTGCAATATGGGATATCTTTACTAACCATCTACCCCATTAGAAATCATCCATTTCACACATACCAGGTATGTTATCTCAGATGCAATTTATCATATATTTACTAACCATCATAACAGATATATATTATTTCAGGCACAATATGATATATCATATTTTACTAACCATTTATTCTATTATAGAGACATCTATTTTATATACTAGATATACTACATTATTACTAACAATTATTTATTTATACCTAGATTATATATAAAATATTTACTATATCTTACATTAATATATACTTTATATTATTTATATATCATATATACCAAGTCTTCCCATTGATTCATTTCCTATCTAAAAATATCTCATATTACACATATCAATGAGATATCTCTATGCACAATATCTTATCTTTTTACATAGAACATCTCATATACTATAGTAGGTTATATATTCTCCATTTTCTATATATTTTCTTGTATTACACATATCAATAAGGTCTTGCCATGCATGATATACACTCTCAAGCTGTTCAATAAGTCTACCTTTATATTACATATATATATATACACTCTCTGACTATCTATTAGAGTTCTCTAATACTACTTTACCATCTAGAATATAAGGATAATATGGGGATATTCCACATATCATATATTTTTATTTATATATAATGCTAGCACTTATCAAGCCATTACCCTAACTGAATTTCAAAAATTGGGTAGAATGTGTAGTACAACTATAGTATATCCTGTAATATATATGTTATCCTATATCCTATAATATCTTTGTTGTATGTGTGATAAATTCCACTTCATCTTCACTATGGCCTGATTACACATAACAGCACCCCTCTGAAATGCATGATAATGCTACTTTATCTTTACTAGGGCCTAATTGTGCATAACAGTACTTCTTTGAAATGTGTCAAACTACTTTATTTATTAAAAAAGATAGACCTTACCAGGACATAACCCTTACTTATTTACAAAAAAAAAGGTGATATAGGGACAGTCATTGTACTTTGCATATCCTGCACTCAAAAGCATCTGCCATGCTACATTCTATTGCAACTCATCCAAGTCACTAAGGAATTTTCCCCAGTTTTAACATATAGTGCCCAAGACTGCCCTTGCACTGGTTACAGCATATGTAAGTGATTCTAAACTGCATTTAACCACAGCTGATAAGAATGTTGCGGGTTTATACTCTACTTACAGTATGGAAGACACATGAGCAGAGTGATGGTCAACCACTTAACTCTAACACTCTCAAAGCAGCATAAAAGAAGCTGTTGAGGAGCATCATGACTGTTATGAAATGCAAGTACCATGGCCCTAAAATAGAAGATATATTGGCAGAATAGGCAGAAAGTGGATTGTAGGTTTTTATTCAGCTCTATTTGATTGTACTAACCCATGTTTTTAGAAATGGTGTTATGATTCAGACTAAGGATAAAGATGCTATAGATGAGTTTGATGGCATTATTTCTGAGCATGATTCTAAAGAGGGTGGTGAGGATAATAGTAAGGATAGTGGTGAGAATAATGGTGAGAATAATGGCAAGAATAATGATGCTATATACTAGCTTGTTGGCAGACACCTATTAATGCAGATGTGTTTCCTTTAAATGTTTGTGGTATAATACAACATGAGCAAGATCTATAGGCTTAATAAGTTTGTTATAATACTAACATACTATACATGATATAAAAAGACATGTGCTAACCATATAGAACACAAGCCAATATATGCAGCACTGTATGAACTCTCTATTGTACTGTACAAATCCCTATTATGCTATATGGACCTGTATAGAACCATCACCAGCTATATAGCATGTGATACTATAATATGACTGTTATCTAGCTATACAAGGGAGGACCTTGCCATGAGGCTGTGATAACTGTAATCAACTGTGCAGCAGCATATATAACAATTTGAATTTGCTGATGTGGGCAGGAAACAAAAAGCAATATCACTTTCAATGCAGATGAAGCCTTGGTAGATTCAGCCAAGGTTGTTCAAGCATGTGCCAAAATTCCATTGATACTGCTCATAGCTTTTGTGGAACAAAGATTGAATCATCTTCAAAATCATTTTCATAATTTTGAAGCAGTAGTGTTTGCTAAGTTAGGAATTAGCTTGCACTGATTTGAATTTAGAGGCTCTATATTCTCCAAATGCAGTTCACTATCTTTCTCATTCTGTAAATGTGCATTATTGCATGAACCTGGTGGCACATACTGACTATACCACTTATCATCATCAATAAATAAATATGGATACATTTCAGAATTGTTTGTTTGTAGAAATGTAACATGCTACATTTGATGTGGGTAATGGTCAAGTTGAACATGGAATATGTGGCATTCTATGAAGGACTTTGACATCAGTAGGGAAGTGACATTGGGAAGACATACCATGCAATTTGCTGACCTGCTGACAATGCACAATGCTTCCTTTTGTTTACTTCATGCAAGTGTGCCTGCAAATATGAACTGGCAAAGTTGCTTGTGTGACAAATCTGTGCCAACATGAGTGTTCAAATCAATATGCATAAAAAGATAGAACATTACCCTTATTAATCTACACACAGTGCACCACTGACAGGTGTATATTATGTTGTGTAATTGAGAGTCCCTCTAAACAATACAATGTGCATTCCAGTTTGTTTCGTGTCAGGAGTCAAGTGGGATGGAGATGGCAACAAGAGATGCACTTGGATAGTTTGCCTCATAGACCTGCTGCTGGGTGTTGTCCTGCATACAAGATGTTACCTCTTTATAAGGCTGCCTTGTTTCATATTGAGTCTATAATCCATCTGATTCATGTCAGTGAGCCATTTTAAATGCACATAGGACATAGAAGATGTCCACTGTCCACATCCTTCCACTCTCTGTCCATGATGGCTATGCCTTGTTGGAGCACATCAGTATCAGATATGTGGCCACTCCCACCAACACTCACTGGCCTTACAATGCAAAGCATCCACTGGCACTGACCCACCACAAATAACACCCATCAATAAACTTGTTACTAGTATGCCTGCAGAACCTGCTTAACACAATCTCAGAGCCCTGCACCATCATGAGCTATTGCAGCAGCATCTTTGTAATTGGTTGATAGGCTACTTTGTGTTGCTGTTGTTGATGGTAATGAAGACAGGAGGGAGTAGAGCACAAGGTGGGATAATGACATGATAATCTATGATGCAAGTGCACAAAAGGTATACTTATTATGAGCTTCCCTGAGGGGGGGCCTTATTTCTAACAGGCCCTCTCTTTCATTCTCTTTTTGAATGTAGTATGGCTGCAATACAGAGGTGAACCTGCTCTCATACATTTGACATGAAACAATGAATTCAGGGACCCCCACAATATCAGCAAACCAACCCTCAAGCTGTTAGCACTGGCCAGATTTGACCAGCCTTGATAGTCTCTCCAGCTTCTCCAGCAAGGTACCTAACTGGCTAGTTCTGTTCAGCTAACCCCAGACTATTCCAGATTACTCCCATACCTTCCAGCTATCCAAATCTAGAATAGCCTATCAAATATAGATTACAAGATTTAAATTATCCATATTATAATTCATATATAAAACATTATATTATTATATTACAAATCAGAACTATTATACATAAAATATATCTACACTAATATCAAACAATCTAATATATATATAAGTAATAATATTAAATGGAAATAAAAGACTTAATATAGTCATGGAATATAATAATAACCAATTAGCAAGGAGGTAATGGCAAAGATATCTTAACTTACCATTGATATATAGTAATATTAAAGTAAAGTAATATGATATAATAATAATAAGAGATAATAGTAGTTGAGAAAAGAGATGGTGTGGGAAATATTTGAGAAGTGAATGGTTTATATAATACTAGAAATCAAATATGTGCAAACAACACAGCAAATACCATGTTAGACAATATTATATAATTCAATACAACTGAAATATTTCTAAGTTCACTAGCCCTATAGCTATACTTTTAGTATGCTTTTTTAATACACTTTACTACACCTTTGTACTACACTTTTGGTACACTTCTGATATACTTTACTATACTTATACTATACTTTTGGTATATAACCCTAACTACACTTTTGATATACTTTTGATATACTTTTAGTACACTTTTTTGATATACTTTACTACACTTCTATACTATACTTTTGGAATACTTTTAGTATACTTTGTTGGTACACTTTATCACACTTTTATACTTCTATGCTATACTTTTGGTACACTTTTGGTACACTTTTAGTATACTTTTTTGGTATACTTTACTACACTTCTATGCTACACTGTTGATACATTTTTAGCATACTTTTAGTAGACTTTTTTTGTTTGATTCAGATTATTTGACTTGGTTGGTATTCTTTTACCAGGTTAATATGGTTGAATATGATTAAAATTGTTTGGTTTTTTTCTTCCTACATTCTTTTTTTTCCATCATCCCTCCTTCCCCCCTTTATTTCCCCCACTCTCCATTATTCCCCCCTTTCCATCACCCCCTTCTCCTTCTCCTCTACTCCCCATTATTTCCCCTTCTCCCCTCTCCACTCCCCATCACCCCCCCTTCTCACCCCTCCACTCTCCATCCCTCTTCCTCCATCTCCCTCCACTCTCCATCACCCCCCCTCTTCTTTTCCCTTCACTCTCCATCATTCCCCCTCTCCTTTCCCCTCCACTCTCCATCACCCCCCCTCCACTCC
>JBBPTW010000240.1:6428-16710 GCA_038094575.1 Phylloporus cf. nigrescens | reverse complement strand
CGGTGTCGAGATAGCCGCGAGACGCTCTCAATAACAGTGCGTGTACGACGGCTCGTCGCGAACATACTTGCCCGTCAACGCTGGGATAGCTGAGGTAACGCAATCGCTCGCGTCGAAGTCAACGTTGGTACCTCACTCCAACGATGGCCCATCCGAGCACTTCAACCGCAACGAGGGAGGACTGGGAGGGCTGTACGTGCGTCTTGACCTACGACCCCCTCGACATAGAAGCAATTACAAGTTCGATGAGGGACGACAGAGTTGGTGCGACAGCCGTCTTTATTGGCACCACTCGCAACTCTTTCAAAGGTATACGCGACATATCCCATAGACATCATCACGCAAACGATCCCACAGGCAAGGTCGTGACACGCCTAGAATATCAAGCTTACAGCAAGCTGGCCATCAAAACCATGGTGCATATCCTCAATGATGCTCGTGAAGCTACATCTCGTTCGACGCGCCAACCACCGCTCCATGATGTGCCTTCGCTCATATCATGCGCAATCTATCACCGACTAGGAACTGTCCCGGTGGGCGAACCGTCAATAGTCGTTGCGGCATCATCACCGCATCGCAAGGAGGCTTTCGCAGCATGCGAACAGATACTCGAGGAGGTGAAGGGAAAGGCACAGATCTGGAAGAGGGAGTTCTATGAAGGGATGAGAGACGAAGAGGCAGAGTGGAAAGCAAATAATTGCTAAGTCGGAAAGACGCACGTCGATTAGAGACATGCGATATCGTCCGTAATCACCTGGTTTCTCTACTCCACCTTCCACTTTGTGCTCACGTCGTCGCCGTCTGGGCTGACAACAAGCTCTATAGACCACAGAAGAAGGGTAAACATGACGCTCGCCCAGCGCCACCAAATTTGGGACGCAGGGTCCAAAACTGCAGGCACGTCAGCCTTGGAAAGGGAAAATGAGTGAGACGCACGCAGTAAGTGCGAGTACACCATCACGAATATTAGTTGGCGGTACGTTAGTAAGAAACGAGCCAGCGTGGAAGTCTAAGGCATTTCCGTCAATTATGAGAAGGGGCCGGATCCAAGAGCCATACAGGTCTGCCATCCCAACCATCATTTGTCAAACCATCTGATTCCCAGGCATCGGCACCGATTGTAGGAAGTATGCGCGAGGCGAATTGTAGAATTGTCAGTCGGTAAAAGAGTGCGATGAGCACTGGCTTTGGGAGGGTATTCGTAATGAAATTGACAAGTGTTTGAAGATGGGGAAGTATGTTGGATAAAAGCGGTGCGCTTCGGCATTGTTTCAGCACGCATGCGTATGGACATGACATGTGCGACATACTACGAAGATGCGGGATCCGAGAATGATGTTTGATCAAAACCACAGAGCCAGATATTATAGGCCAGGAATAAGGAGAGCATCGACGACTCTACAATGTTCGTCCGGCGAAGGAGGAATCCGATCACCGTCAGAAACAAGAAAGCAGTCAATGCAACGCCTAATAGTGTCGATGAGAGCGGAGAGGTGGCCGCGGCTGGGTAGGCCTGTGGGACCAAAAATGAGAGAGAGTTACAGCAAGACAAATGAACTGACTGCGACTATCCACCAGGCTGCAACAACATATGCTGCTGCTGATGCGATGAGAATGCCAAACTGATAGCCTTCTGCTTCATCTGCCAGCTCTTTTCCGACTTGACCAACTTTTTGAGCGAAGAGTAAGCTAGACAGACCCTCCATAGCTACATAGGTCGGTCCTGAAAATGTCAAGATTTTCCCCCACCAACTGGCCGCAGTAGACAGTAGCGGGTGGACCGACTGGGAAAAGGCATTGAAAGAAACGAGGAGGAGGAAAGGGTGCATAGGGACTTGCATGACGGAGAGAAGCTGCGATCCCCAGAGAAGGATGAGCGTGCCGTGGATGAACGAATGCACGGAGAGTAGAAAAGAGAGCAAAAGGAACGCCGGCGTGGAGAGGGTTGCGAGTGTCAAAGGGAGATAGAGTAGTATCTGCAACACAGTAGACAGCCTGATGCGAGTGAGGTGGACGTGACTAGATACAAGACATTCACGCACCTCGCCGTATGGGACAGCGCACTCCATAGTATCCATGGATTCATGTTGAACGTTGATACCCAGTTCTCACTGGGGCTGGACGACGTGCGTGTAGCGGACGATGGTGTTGTCGCGTTGCGTGTCAAATGCCACGAGCGCCACATGCTTTGTATTCAGAGGAAATAACAACACACAAGCCGAGGCTACACTCAAAACACTAGGCTAAATGGACAATTGCAGTACGATGTCCCTCAGATGGGTGGGCGTGTGCATGTTCCTTGGGGCTAAGAAGACCTTTCGCAGCCGCAAAGTCCGTTCCACGGTTGAGGGCAGCGGGGTCTGACGGGGAAACGTAAAACTTGTCAACGATAGGTATTTGCAAGAAATTCATCTTCGGGGTGATCACAACCATGTTGTTCGTTCGTATTTCCATCCAATCAGCTGTGGTGGGACCTGAGTGGGACCATCTCGTGTCAGCACGCGTGTACGCACCTTTCTCGAACGTCAGGGGTTCACTAGCGATCTGAAATGGGTCTGGAGTGCGGACACGAACACGTAGACACATAAACTCACCATAATGATGTTTTCTCGTTTGTCCGCCTTCGTCATTTTGTAGTGTCCGCCTTGCATGTACTCGCTAAATGTCGTACCAGACGAGAACCACTGCAAACGTTATCAAAACCACACCAAAGGGTACTTTACGTGCATCCCCTACCAGTGAAGCGGCTTCATCTGTGCGGGATGAGATGTATCGTGTTGCGACAACACTCTCGCCGTCGGTGACACAAAAATTCATCAAGCTGGGCTGAGCGCAGGGTAAGTGCCCTTGCGTTACTCTATAGGTGACCATACCTCGACTATGCCAGCAAGATCAGCGTAACTGTTAAGCGTAGCAATGGTGTCCAGCATTGCTCGCTGCAGCGTTTGGTGCGTGAATGATTTTGCTTTCGCATCAGGAAGCTGAGAACAATCGGCACAACATTTAGGATTAGTAATGAAGAGACTCACCTTTGAGAGAAACAATGCGAATGCCCACTCCGAATCTATGTTCGATTAGCAAATAGGTCTTCCATATTTTCACACCAAGGGGTGGTCTCACCAGTATTGCCTTGCACAACATCAAATATCTCATCCGACAATTCACCCTGTAGTCTTCTTTTAATAAGATGGAAATCCGCGATCCCACCGTTGTGCATGAACTAGGTTTGCAGGATGATAAGGGGGGCGTTATCACCTGGAACAAGTCCAAACCCACCATGACATTGCCAAAAACGAAGGGATGGCAGTTATCCAAAGATAGAGAACCAGCAGTTGTTGCTCTCACGTGTGCGCTAAAAGAAATCAGGATCCAAAGGTGGCGTAGCTATCTCCGTGTACGCACAACACGAGCGGCGACTTGATTTTCTCCGCCAATCGTACGAGATTAGCATTGTTCCAGGCCTATATTCATGTCAGCGAGTAATTTCCGTGCTGGTTGGCTTGATTACTGGTGTCACAGAAGTGAATATGCAAGGTTGGCTGCCGAGTTCTTCATCGTGCACGGTGTCATACCAACCTTTCGTGCGAGCGTCTGAGGGAGTCCGTTGTAGAGAGTGTCAAAACGCACCGACGCCGAATCCGTCTCCGTTTATGGGTCTCCGATGGTCGAGGCGTAGTCGTGAATCGAAGGCTTGGTTTATTATGGAATGGCATGGGCGAGTCAATAGCTACGGATAGTCGGATTATGAACAAGGCTCAGGATAGCAGATAGGCTCACATGCGATAACTGGACGGGCGATGTGCCCTTGTAAATCACGAATCGACACATGGACTGACTCGGAGAGATGTCGATGAAGTTCCGGCGACGTGTTACACAACTGTGACACCAAATCACGTCATTGTGCTCCGCTCATCATGCTCCCCAAGTACTAGTACACGTACAAACTCCTCAACATCACCTGAAGTCCGCAGGTCGCTGCGCCGGGTCTCCACCCGCCTCATCGTATACGAGCCCGGCAACGCGAAGGGCGAGGTCTACAGAACCAAGTTCATCATTGAACGCTTATACAGAGCAAACTGGCCTCTCACCAATGGCAACATCGGCTTCTTGTGCCTCCGCATACACTCTGACTACATCCTCTGTGCCACTCGGCCGAACGAACGAGCGACCGTTCGCTCCGCGTACAAGCCCGTCGATCTTCGCTTGAAGACCAGGTGGCTGTACCAACCGACGCTCCGCATCCTCCGTGACGAAAGCGTTCCTGTCTCCGACCTTAACTTTAACCAATCGATTCGGAAGGTCCGAGTACAATTTGTCCCACGTTTCCATAGAGTAAGACATGCAGTGGAGCGCGACTTCGACGAGGAGTATGTCAGATAGCGCATCGCCAACGGTCTGGTTGATAACGTCAATCACGTCCTTCAGACGATCGAGTGCTGTCGCCTGCGCAGCTGTATGCGGCTTGTGAGAGGCAATCTTACGCTGAGCAGACGAAGAGAATAAGACAGTTCCGTGTCCATTGGCCTCAAAGTAAACTCCAATGTCATATCTTTCCGCTGCAGCATGATGCAAATGCTTGACGCCAGTTGGTACGCATGTGACAGGAAGCCTCTGCATGGCGGTGAGCGTGTGTGCACCGCGACACCGCAACGTACCTCCGACAAATACTTCGTGGAACTTCCGTTGGCATACGCCGTCTGGACAACACCGACTTTGATTCTTTCTTCGATGTTCTCGAGACCAGCGTCCTTTACTAATTTCACGATGAAGCTTGCAACCAGCGTCGTAATCTTGTCCCCATCAAGCATGCGGAACTTTCCGCTATCGTCCAAGTAGTAGTAGATGAGACGATCAGCATCACCATCCAAACTACATCCACGTTGTCGAGGCCTTAGCTCGGACGCCAGGGACGGAGGCAATTTCTGATTAACCTTGACATAGTCTGCACCGCAATCCTTGTTAAGTTCCCCAGCGTTGTGTATAGAGATGTTTCTCAGGACAAGAGTCAGCGATTCACCGAGAAAACCATCGAGAGTTTTTGCAGCTAGAGCACCGACTCCATTGGCACAATCTATCACCAAGGAAGTCGGAGTGCTCCTGTCCGCCTATGGGTCAGGTCAGAGGTGGAACAAATTGAATCGAAGGCAGGAACGGACGACAAGTTTTTTGAATGAATTGCTCAGCTTAAGGTAGTATCCTTCTATTAACCTTTTTACGTCCCAATCTTGTGTCGTGGTATTGATGGCATCTACCAAGTGGTGGAGGATTGGTGTGGTAGTAACCCCAGCATCCGTGGCCGTCGCGCCCAATGCAGCAAGACCCTCACGAAGTGCTGCAACAAGCTTTGGGCCGGACACCCGAGTGTCGCAAGCATACACGACACTTGCTGACGCGTCCAGCGGTATTTGTTTGGATCGTATGAAATCCGCGAGAATCGCGATGAATGCATCAGGAGATGACGCGTTTGCAAAGTCGGTAGCGTGTGATTCCCAAGAGGTGTCCAGCATCTCTCCACGAGGATCTACAAGTTTTACGCCATTGTCCTGCACGGGGCTTGAGTTTCAACGATACAATGATGCGAGGGAAGCATTCGACGTACCTCAGCTGGGTTGTGGGAAGCGGTGATCATCACGCCGATGGTCTTACCATCGCAGGATCTACTCCTCAAAGCGGCTAGAATCCCAACTTTAAAGAGTACGGATCCAAGTTTGTCCCCTCTAGATTCTGTCAGATTTGATGTGAGCGAGGAGATGGCACGACGTGCACTTACAGCGTTCTGAAACCTGCGGTACCATACGAAAACTTTTCACCTGGTCTTATGGGGTGCTCAACCAACCCCTTCCTGAGCTTGTTCTCGAATCCCGAAAGAGCGGACATGATCAGCGGTTGGTCGATTGACGGATAGTGATGGCCCGAGTATATATGTATGGACCTCACGTGATTTGTGCTGCGATCACGTTGCGTCCTGACCACGATGCCATCCAAATCAACCGCCCAGTCTCTCCTGGAAAAGGCGGATAAGAAAGCTAACTCATCCACGGGGTGGTTTTCTTCTTCGTCTACGAAATTTGAGGAAGCCGGTGATCTATATCAACAGGCTGCTAATGCCTTCAAACTTGACAAGCAATTCAGGGATGCGGGCGATGCATTCGCAAGAGAGGCAGAATGCAGAGAAAGGTGCAAAGAAGTCAACGAAGCTGCAAATGCCTGGTGGAATGCCGCGAAGGCATACAAACGAGGACATCCCGAACGTAAATCCAATCCCTTCCCCGATGATCTACAGTATTGAACTCGCATACCCAGTGGCGGTTCAGGCATTATCTCAGACGATCATTCATTTGACATCATCTGGCCGTTTCCGACAAGCCGCGGATAGAGAAAAGGAAATCGCACAAATATATCAGCACGAGCTCAGCAACATTCGGAAAGCTTGTGAAAGCCTCGAGCAAGCGGGGGAGTGGTACTCCCAAGAGGATGCCAATGCGTTTGTGGTTTCGCATGTTAAATAGATTACGTGTTGATGATCCACAGCACTGCGAATGCGTGCTTCAAGGATGCCGCAGACCTTCACGCGGAGCTAGAGGATTACTCGCAGGCCATTCAACGCTACGAACAAGTCGCGGACCATTCATTGACGTCTGCTCTCACAAAGTACAGTGTCAAAGAGTATTGGCTCAGGGCATGTCTTTGCTCTCTGGCAATGAAGGTAAGCGCGAGACACATGTCTGAGCTATGCCGCTAACATCTTATAGGACATTGTTACTGCCAAACGAAACATACAGAAGTATATGTCACAGGACCCCACATTTGCATCCACCCGCGAGTGTAAATTTGTGAATGCGATCATCGACGCTATTCAGGCCGCTGATCAACAGGCATTCACTGGATGTGTCGTCGAGTATGATCAGGTCACCAAGCTGGATAACTGGAAGACCTCGATCCTGTTGAAGGTCAAGCACACTATCGACGAAGAACCTGGTATCCTTTAAGGCATATGTATGACTTGCGAGGTTGACTTCGCGTCCACTCGCTTCGAAGCATGGGAAGTTGAATTAATTCCACGTATTTCGTGAGGCCACGTGATTGTTTACGCTACGTACCTCTTCGCACCGTTATATATTAGAGGATTCCGCTCGACGTGTCGTCTATGTCGGATACCTGATGTCGACTCACTGGGCGCTTCGCCTCGTCCACTTTTTGTACATCGCATCCGTGACGTTCACTGCGTGGGTGCGGAGACGCAAATGGAGGCCACCGAAACCGCTCCAAGCTCAACGCAGTAAAATTCCCGAACATCTTTGTCTTAATCTCGTAGCGCCAGATGACATGCCTACCGAACAAGCAGAAGATACGTTCCTTCAATGCATACAAGATGTCGCCGCATGGTGTCGAGCGTTGGGTATAGAGAGGCTTACCGTCTACGACCGCCACGGTATGACGTGTTTGGACACTTGAATGACATGTTCTGAAGTGTATATATAGGGGTTCTCTATGCATGTTCTGACCATGTGCATCGACACGTCTTCCTTGTGGATGAAACCTCGGAAGACAGTTGCGAATCCGAAGTCCAGCATCCTCTGACGCCACCACTCTCAGAGTCTTCCACCTCGAGGTCTCATTCACCTGATCATGCTATGCCCCCTATGGACTTCAATGTAATTACTATGAAGCATCCTTTCCGCCTTCGGAAGCGTAGGGATGTTGCTGTTCGCAGGCGGTCTAAAAGTAAGTTTCGTGTTGTACCCCCAACGTGTTTCTGATGAGATTCTTGCAAAGGCGTGTCCTCTGCATCCGACCACTTGATCCTGCACATAGTGTCTCGTGCTTCGGGCAAACCTGCCATCGTCTCAGCCACCCGCTCGCTGTTGCAATACTATGTTAGCGGAGAGCCAACATCAGATGACATGATGCCTAGTAGATATCCGCATCATGATTTGACAGCGTCGAAGCTTTCCATGATGCTTGAAGGTCAGATTTGATAATCCTTACCTTCATTGAATGTTCTCAACTCTCGAAAGCTGGTTTACCTCCACCTGACTTGATGATAATCCACCACATCAGCAGCATGGAGGTGCCGTACTCCCCCATAGAGTTCCATGGCTTTCCACCCTGGCAAAATAGCCTTACCGAGTTCCAGTACGTGTGACACGTCGATCAGCCCGCCAAGACCTGACTTTACAAAAAAAACAGTCGCTCCCACCCGGATGACAGTCATTTTCATTCTTCTTGTTCTGAATTGTTTGGAACGTCCTTCGTATCCGAGGCCGCGTTCTGTCGGGCGCTAGATGAGTATTCGGGAGCTGAGTTCCGGCTAGGTAGGTAGTTGCTGATGTACCGGTTCTCGTAAAGCCAGTGCTATCAGCGTTGATGCGTTGTCAAGTGCACGAACTCCGTTGAACAGCGCATGGGTCGTCTCAGATTAATTTCCCTGACACTATGGTACTGATGCCTTTGTCAGTGGTACGCTCAGAGTCAAAGTTTTCTCCCAAGGTCAGAGGGACTAGTGTCGTCCGGTCGCGTAGTTCCGCTTTGGGGCGGCCAGCTCCTTCGTTAGGAACAGCTGGCGCAGACACTGCGGACGTCCGATGATTGTACACTGGGGAACTGCTCTGCCAACAGTACTAACTGCAGCTTCGCGCGGTGATTAGTTGGCTATCTGATGAGTGACCATCAACTCAACACAGTGCCACATCATATTCAAGCTGTTTGAATTCCATTGTTGTCCCCGGTCACCATCAGGGCTTGTGGCATAAATATGCTTGGGCGACTGATCTGAAGAAGCACGCCCGCCAATCCCATCCTCCTTACCATGTCCCCATCCACCTTAGATCATGCCCAACTACCGAACGACGGCGTACCACTAAAGGGTCAAGCCATTAAACGAATCATTATCTGCTGTGATGGGTATGCGATAAGATTACTAGTGATAGTCACTGAGCCAGTAATCGGATTGTGACTCGGAATTCTCATTACGGCAGGACATGGCAGGACGGAGTCGTTGTGAAAGAATGTTGGAAACGTACCAATGTTCTGGTGAGTGGCACGCATGGTGAGTCAATAGTGAAGTAGACTTGGACGGTTGGGTTGTGGCATTAGAAACTCTCCCGTGCAATCAAACATCATGATGGACGAACGTATGTCGGTATCCCTAAGTCGGATCATATCTCATTCCACGTTCAACAGCGGATACAAGATACCGCAGGTGGTGTATTATCAAGCTGGCATCGGGAGTTCCCAAAACTTCTACTCAGAATATATTCAAGGCAAGCTCGTCGTATCTTGTAACTGAGACGAACTCAACGCTCAGCACCCCGCAGGCGCTACCGGAGCATCATTAGGTGAAAATATCACCTTCCGTGATGACGTTTAATCTCACGCTATCGACCTTGGATAGGCGAGAAAGTGCAAGAGGCATATGCATTTATTGCCCAGTGGGTGACCTTTTCTTGAAAGTTGAAGGGCATCTAGCAATAGAGATCTGATCCCCATGTCAATAGGAATTTCCATCCAGGAGACGAGGTACGCCAAGCGAAATCAACCAAGGTTTCATACTCCCACTTACATATTATATAGATATTTTTGTTTGGGTTCTCCAGAGTAAGTGTGCTTGGATACCGTGACGACTGGCTTTCGCCTCCCTGACACTTAACAGGGCGCATACACAGTACGCATGGTTTCTATGTTCATCGCAAGTGATCCTCTGGATGTAAGTATTAGCCATGCTTTATTGACGTGTCCACGTAGGGTGCCATCGGCGTTTTGGATAAGACCGACATGGATCACTTTGCCGACATCTTCATTGCGTACCAAAAATTGGGCAAGTCGAACGACCCTGCAGGTTTGTTTCAAATATGTATTCAGATTGTTAGGTTGAGGTGACGCTTCCCAGAGATAGGAAAGCTACGAGCCGAACTTACCACTTGGACGCACCCTAGTTCTCGTGGAAAATTGAGAGCTATTTCTGACGACAATACCTTCTCGATCAAGTAAGTAGTATTCGATTGACCTGTAGTGAAGTGTGATGACACGCAACCAGGTGTGTCGGTGTCTTTGATACTGTCGGTTCTGTCGGGCTACCAGAGGAAATCACCCGCAAGTCACCATCCACCAAATCAATATTTGGTTTTCCAAACACAGAACTTGGCGATCACACAGAGCGAGCGTACCAAGCGCTGGCTATCAATGAAACTAGACTCGATTTTGTATGTATCCTCACGTCGCAGGTTCTTTGATGACTTTCTGATCTGAGTATTTCACACCCTCGGCAGAACTGTAATAAGTT